>JAJPUD010015630.1:25061-36732 GCA_023553655.1 Myrmecobius fasciatus | reverse complement strand
TTTTATTTTTTAATAAATTGGTGTCTTTTTCATATCTCTTTCGCAGGGCATCATATCCTTCTTGCACTGATTTCAGTTTATTTTCCCATTTATCCTCCAGCTCTCTTTTGAGGTTCTTTATGCAGTCTTCCAGAAAGGCCTTTTGAAAAGGGGACCAGTGATGGTCCTGGCTGATGTTCTCTGGATTTTTGTCTAAAGGAACCTCTGGCTCTGGGGTCGTTTCTTTGCCTTGATAAAAGCTGTCTATGGTGAGAGCTCTCTTTTGCTTCTCATCATATTTTTTTTTTTTTTTTTAGACAGTGTGGATATCTCTTTAAGGTAGGGAAAAAAAAAGCGGCGGCTGCAAAAAGCTTTGCCCTGGGGCACTTCGGCGAGTTGACTTAAGGTGCTGGGCCGGTGGGGGCTAGGACTAAGTCCGAATTACTCCTTAAACAAGGCAAGTCTGCCAGAACACCTGCCCCCAATCAGGGCAGAGTGTCCCGAGTGCCTCAGATAAACTCCAGGTGTTTGGAATTTGGAGTTTGGAGTTTAGAATTTCTTCCACGATGAGCTGAGCTGAGTCCCACCCTCACTTCCGGCCTGCACAGTTGTCGTCTATTTATCTCTCTGTCCGAGTCCGACTAACCTGATATGAAGTTATCCAGAGAGCTGTGCCCAAATATTTCTGAGTTCGTTGACTTGAAGATCAGTTCGGAGGCTTATTTTATTGTTGATTTGAGAGAAGATCGGAGGAGAGGCAGAAAGTCACCTTTTCACTCCGCCATCTTGGCTCCGCCCAAGCAGGGTTCTTTTTACTAAACTAAAGGATCTTATGCCTCACCCAAGTTTCTGCACTATCTGTGAACCTCTTCACTATGTGGGCTTCTTGCATGCCCCCAACATTGCTAGACTCAGTTAATAAAAGAAATGGATCATGCTTTGTAAATTTTAAAGTGCAATATTATTGCCAGATGATAATAATGGAAATCAATTAATAAATATTTATTAAGTGTTTTCTAGATGAGAAGCACAAGTATACAAAGATAGACCTCAAGGAGTTTTAAGTTCTAACATAGGAGAAAAATTGATAAATAATTAGTTATAAGAAACATACCAAGTGAATGAATGATGAAGATTTGTTCTCTAAAGAGGAGGGCTTTAGCACTTGGGGGAGAAGGGTGAATATGCCAAAAGATGACAAGTGAGTTGAGTGTTAAAAGAAATCAGAGATTTTAAAAGGTGGAGATAAAAATCAAGAGTGGGATCTTCAAAAACTTAGTAGAGGGTTATTCTTATATGACCCTGGACTAAGCAACCTTCTTGTGGAATCTCTAACATAGCAATATAACTTGCCTGATTTCCAAATTGAATATAATTTAAAATTTTAATAAAATCTCATGAGAAATTATTATATATAAAGCATACATTTTGCTTTGGAAATCTTGAAACCCTATGTAAATTTTATCCATCATTTTCATCATTATCATTATCACATTGACATAATGATCAAAATTTTTTCTCCTAAATAAATGTTAACTAAATTCTTTAATAGTAGTTATAATCAATGACAATCAATGTAGCAATGCTGCTCTGTGATTGATTGCATATTTGTTCTCTATAATTGGAACCATTAATAGCAATTTACTTTCAGGCTTTGCCTGTGGCCTTACAGTCAAAAATAATGTGGCCATTTTGATGGGATATGGAGTCAATGTAAATCAGAAGTGTCTCACTACAAAGGTTAACATTTAGATCTAATCATGATTAAATCATTTGATGATGAGCAAGAAATGAGGCAGGGTCAGACTGATTTGGAGAGACATGGTCTGGAACTTCTTTTGCTCTTAATTTTCTGTTCTGCAAATAAATCAAGTCAATTCTAGTATAGCAGTTGTAAATTCGACTTCTTAGTATGTGAAAATAATACTGGATCAACTTTTAACAAAACTTGATTGAACATTTCATAAATTGATTGGATCTGTTCAACAACTCACCTCTTTTAGAGACACCAAAAATATATACTGGGGAAATCATAAACTTAAAATATTTAAGCATAAACATGGTTTATTATTTCCTATTCACAACTATATGGATAACTGGGCACAGTAAGTAGAGGGCTAGTCATAGAGCAAGAATGTCTTAGATTCAAATATTAGTCCAACCTTTGTTTCCCTTCTAAGTCCCTGAGAAAATAACCTAAGACTTCTGGGGCACAGACAGGATGAAATCTTTATTCTACGATGGAGTTCCCACAGTAGATTTTCCCCCCACAGGTGAAATCATGGCTATATAATATCCAATAGTATAAAGATCATATCTGCTGTATTTTTTCCAACTTTTTGAATGACACTTAGAAGTGCAGTTCTCCATTACTGATATTCTAAAAATTATTTATGCTCATCATGTACTTTCCATTGATCTTTTTTTTGAGATTGACAAATAAATTTCTTCAGAGACTATGGAATTACTTGATTATATATCCTTGTAACAGGGTCAGCATATTATTGTAGGTTTTTTTTTTTTTTTTTTTGGTTTGGTTGTTTTTAAATGGGTCTCTATTTTGGGAAAAGATGTGTGACCAGAAAAGTTTGTCAATGCACAAAGGAAATATGGGTAATAACCAAAGGACAGCATATTGGCTACATTTTTACCTAAATAATTTTAGGAGATCTCAAGGAAAGCACTTAAAATGTGGGCTGGAACCCTTGTGAAGTGTTTGAGTAAGGGTATTGAAAATAGTTGGAAAAGTTGAAAGATTTCCTGTATTTGATGTCATCTACACAAGTGGAAGGAGATTCCACATTGATGAGATTACAATAAGACAGTCATGTAAATGTTTTCTAAAACAAAACAAAAGAAAACAAAAAAAACCTTTGGATTAAATTTTCATATAACTCCATTGAGTTATCTTTTATAAAAGGAATCATAGCTATTTTAATTATAATATCACTAAAAGAGTCTCATTAATTAGTAGAGATTAATGTGTCTTCTTAGGAGTTTTTCTCTATTATTTCTTAATTACACCAAATATTCCTTATACCCAGTATTTCTTGTGCAGCCAAATTCATATTTTTTCTTATCTCTTTTTTGCAGCTCTTCCATTCCCTATGGAATTGCTGAGTCAAATAATGGCACTTATTTAAAAGCATTAGTTTTTCCAAGCGATGCTGAAGGGTTGCTGGGAGCAAGAGCTTTTAATTATTATTATTAGCTTTTTTTGACACTCTGCTCTTTCCCCTTCAAAAATCAACCCCCCCTTATCCAGCCACTGAATTTTCTCCATAATCTAAAAACATCACGTAATAACAAATCAACATCCAGACTTAGTCAATGTGTGAAAATCTGTCATCTTACACATACACAGTACAATACATCTTCTCTGATTAGGGAAAAATAGGGGAATATTTCACTGTCAAGTATTATCGGTACCTGCAACTGAGGATGTTCTTTTGAACAATAATAGTTCAAATGCTATGAATTATTGTTTTTATTATGTCATGAAAATCATTATGTACATTATATTCTTGGTTTTGCTTACCTTATTGGAGGGGTTAAAAATTAAGAACTTTTCCAACTTTAAAATATGCATTTTGTATAAATCTTAATGTTTTAGTTGAATTCTCTTTTTTTATGAAACAATCATAAAACATTCTATTCATATAACAAATTATGTTCAGCCATTCCTCAGTTATGTTAAATTTTAAGGATTTAGAGGCATTTGGAAGAGATGACAATATTTGTATATTTATGTATGTACACATGTGTGTATGTGTGAGTGTGAATGAATGTGTATAAACACATAAATATATGGATATATGCGTGTTATATATGCACTTATTTTTTATGAATTATGATTATAATTCTACACAATTTAATTTAAGGGAATTGAGGAGTTGGTACAGCAAGTGGTTAATTGTGTCATTTGAATGAACCACATTGACTCTCTTGAGACTCAATTCTGGATGAAGCTCAATTTCTGTTTTATTCAATGATTTTGTATTTCTTAAAAAAAATTCAATTATGGGATTATTAAAAAAAAACTTTATTGCATTTTTTGAATTCAGTCCTGTGTGACTAAGAAACTAGATTACTCTTACTTACTGCTTACAGCCACTTAAATGAGGAAAGAAATTTAGCCAACCCTGAGAGTAGTTCAAGGATTTTTCTCACAATTATAAATCTTTTGTAATTTGTATGCCTTATAAGAAAATGTCTCAATACTAATCAATTATTTTTTGGTATGCATTATATGTTACACATACTTGGAGAGAGTGGCATGCTTTTTCTGATTTTAGGGAACTGAACCTGTATACTCTCCCCCTCTCAACTTGGAAAATCCTTAATCTTTCTTTCATCCACTTAGAAATCTGATTAAATTCATATTGTTTCTTTTTAATTAATTTGTCTTATTAAATGAAATGTTTTTAAAATGTGAAATAAATCTGCCTCTCCCTGTATTCAGGGTCCAGTCCCAAGCTAAGGAAAAGGTATGTTACTGGTTTTATGGGCCATTGGTATACACTACTCCATAAATGAATAGGCTCAGACGATTGAGCCTTTCTTTCTGCAGTCATTTTATCGGTCATTCACCAAGAATGTAATTCAAATATAAAGTGTTCATTCAAGTGAACACTATTAGTATCATCTTCTTTGGAGGCCATTTACTGGTATCCAGGTTTAATGTCATTTTGTAACGCTTCTGAATCTCTTTGATGTTAACAGCAAATTCATTAGGTACCACAAGAAAACCAAGCTTTCCCTGTCCATGAGTCCCATGATTTTTATTTTTATTAAAGCTTTTTATTTACAGAATATATGAAAATTTTTTCTACCTTGACCTTCACAAAAAATTTTTTTGTTCTAAATTTTTCCTTTCCTTACCATACTCCCACCCCTAGATGACAGGTAATCTAATACATGTTAAATATGTTAAAATATATGACAAATCCAATATATGTATACATATCTATACAATTATCTTGCTGCACAAAAAATATCACATCTAGAAAGAGAAAAAAAACAAATTAAGAAGGAAAACAAAATACAAGCAAACATTCACAAAAAGCATTAAAATGTGATATTGTGGTTCACATTTAGTTCCCACAGGCCTCTCTGTGTGTGTATATGACTATCTTCATCACTGAACAATAGGAACTGGTTTGAATCACCTCATTGTTGAAGAGAACCATGTCCATCAGAACTGATCATCGTATAGTCTTGTTGCTGTGTATAATGATCTCCTGGTTCTGCTCATTTCATTTAGGATCAGTTCATGTAGGCCTCTCCAGGCCTTGCTGAAATCATCCTGCTGGTGGTCATTTCTTACACAACAATAATATTCCATGACATTTATATAGCGTAATTTATTCTGCCATTCCCCAATTGATGGGCATCCATTCAGTTTCCAGTTTCTTGCCACTAAAAAAAGGGCTGCCACAAACATTTTTGCACATGTGGGTCCCTTTCCTTCCTTTAAGATCTCTTTGGGATATAGGCCCAGTAGAAACACTGCTGGGTTAAAGGGTATGCACAGTTTGATACCCTTTGAGCATAGTTCCAAATTGCTCTCCAGAATGGTTGTATCCATTCATAGTTCCACCATCAATGTATCAGTGTGCCAGGTGTCTCACATTCCCTTCAACATTCTCAATGATGATCTCTAGTTCTTTGATAAATTCCTTCTTCATCCACAAATCTGGGAGATAAACCATCCTATGTTCTTCTAATTTGTTTATATCATTCTTTATGTCTAGATCATGAAGCCATTTTGACTTTATCTTGGTACATGCTGTTAGATATGGTTCAATGCCTAGTTTTTCAATACTAGTTTCCAATTTTCCCAGCATTTTTTTTTCAAATAGTGAGTTTTTATCCCCAAAGCTGGGATCTTTGGGTTTGTCAAACACTAGATTACTATAATCATTGATGATTCTGTCCTGTAAACCTAAGCAATTCCACTGATCAACTACTCTAATTTCTTAGCCAGTGCCAAATGGATTTGATGACCACTGCTTTATAATACAGTTTTAGATCTGGGACAGCTAGGCCACCCTCTTTTGTTTTTGTTTTTGTTTTTTTGTGTTTTTGTATTTTTTTGTTTTTTTTTTTTGTTTGTTTGTTTGTTTGTTTTTTTCATTAATTCCCCTGAAATTCTTGACCTTTTGTTCTTCCAGATGAATTTTGTCGTTATTTTTTCTAGGTCAGTAAAATAGTTTCTTGCGAGTTTGATTGGTATAGCACTAAATAAATAGATTGGTTAAGGTAGCATTGCCATCTTTATTATATTCGCTCGATACTCCCAGGAGCAATTGATATTTATCCAATTATTTAAATCGGACTTTATTTGTGTGGATAGCATTTTGTACTTTTGCTCATATAGATTCTGATTTCCCTCAGCAGATATATTCCCCAAAATTAATCCTATCAACAGTTTTTTTACATGGAATTTCTCTTTGTATCTCTTGCTGTTGGATTTTGTTAGTGATGTATAAAAATGCTGATGATTTATGTGGATTTATTTGGTATTCCCGCAACTTTGACAAAGTTGGGGATCAATTTTGATAGTTGATTCTCTAGGATACCATCATATCATCTGCAAAGAGTGATAATTTGGTTTCCTCATGACCTACTCTAACCACCTTAATCTCTTTTTCTTGTCTTATTGCCAAAGCTAGCATTTTTAATACAATATTGAATATTAATGGTCATAGTAGCAACCTTGTTTCACCCCTGATCTTATTGGTAATGGTTCCAGTTTATCACCATTATATATGATGCTACCCGATGGCTTTAAATAGATACTACTGACTATTTTAAGGAAAAATCCATTCATTCCTATATTCTTTAGTGTTTTAATAGAATTGGCTGTTGGATTTTATTACATGCTTTTTCTGCATCCATTGAGATAATCATATTTTTTGTTAATTTGTTTATTGATATAGTAAATTATGCTAATAGTTTTCCTAATATTGAACCATCCCTGCATTCCTAGTATAAATCCTACTTGGTCATGATCATCCTGGGGATGATTTTCTGTAATCTCTTTGCTAATATTTTATTCAAGATTTTTGCATCAATATTCATTAGGGAGATTGGTCTATAATTTTCTTTCTCTGTTTTTGTTATACCTGAAGGTATCAGTACCCTATCTGTGTTATAAAAGAAATTTAGTAGAAATCTTTCATTACATATTTCTTCAAATAATTTATATTTTATTGGAATTAATTGTTCTTTAAATATTTGGGAGAATTCATACGTAATTCCATTTGGTTCTGGGGATTTTTTCTTCGGGAGTTGAAAAAATGGCTTGTTCTATTTCTTTTTCTGAAATGGGATTATTTAAGTCATTTATTTCCTTTTCTGATAATCCGGGCAATTTTTATTTTTTGTAGATATTCCCCATTTAATTTAGATTATCAAATTTATTGGCATAAAGTTGGGCAAAGTAATTACTAATTATTGCTTTAATTTCCTCTTCATTGCTAGAGAATTCTCACTTTTCTTTTTTGAGACTAAGAATTTGATTTTATTATTTCTTTTTTTCTAATCAAATTAACTAAAGGTTTATCTATTTTGTTTGCTTTTTCATAAAGCCAATTTTTATTTTTATTTAGTAATTCAATATTTTTTACTGTCAATTTTGTTAATCTCTCCTTTTATTTTTAGGATTTCAAGTTTGGTATTTGATTGGGGGGTTTTAATTTGTTCTATTTCTAGATTTTTTAATTGCAAGCCCAATTCATTGATTTTCTCTTTCTCTATTTTATGCAAATAATCATCTAGAGATATAAAATTTCCTCTTATTACTGCTTTGGCTGCATCCCACAAATTGTGGTATGTTCCCTCATTATTGTCATTCTCTTGGATGAAATTAGTAATTGTATCTATACTTTGTTTTTTCACCATTCATTCTTTACGATGAGATTATTGCTTTTTGCTCTATTTTCTCTTGGCCTTTTATTGCCTGTGATTTTTATGCCATCATGATTGAAAAAAGTGCATTTATTATTTCTGCCTTCCTGCATTTGATTTTGAGGTTTTTGTGTCCTAACACATGGTCAATTTTTGTATAAGTTCCATGGACTGCTGAGAAAAAAGTAAACTCCTTTCTGCCTCCATTTAATTTCCTCCAAAGATCTATCATTCCTAAATTTTCTTACATTTTGTTTACCTCCTTAACTTCTTTCTTATTTATTTTGTGGTTCGATTTATCTAGCTCTGAGAAAGTGAGGTTGAGATCCTCCACTATTGTAGTTTTCCTGTCTAGTTTTCTTGTGTCTCTCTAATCTTTTCCTCTAAGTATTTCCATGCTCTACCACTTGGTGCATATATATTTAATTTTGATATTGCTTCATTATCTATGGTAGCCTTTAGTAAGATATAATTTCCTTCCTTTGCTCTTTTACTTAGATTTATCTTTGTTTTTACTTGATATGAAATGAGGATTGCTAGCCCTGCTATTTTTTGGTTCACCTGAAGCATAATTTATTCTGCTCCATCCCTTTACCTTCCCTCTTTATTTATCACTATGCTTTAAATGTGTTTCTTGTAAACAAAAATTATTTTTTTTTGTTGAATTCTGGCTTTTAATCCAGTATGCCTTCCTCTTCCCCTTCATAGGAGAGTTCATTCCATTCACATTCACAATTAAAATAACTAATTCTGTATTTACTGCTATCTTATTTACCCTAGCTTATGCTTTTAACTTCCCTATCCTCCTTCCCTCCTCCCTAGAATTTTGCTTTTGATACCCACCTCACTCAAACAATCCTTCCCCTTTAGAGCTTCATCCCCTTTTTTGTACCTTTTCCCTAATTCTTCTGTTTCCCCTTCTATTAGTCTTTCTCTTTCTTTTCCCCCTTTCCTTCCTATTTCCTTATAAGGTTGGACAAGTTTCTTTGTGATACCGAATATGTCTATTATTCTCTCAGAGCAAAATCTGATCAGATTAAGTTCAGCACAATACTCATTCCCTCCTTTCGTTCCCTCAATTATAATAGGTTTTCTTTGCTTCTACATGTGATGTAATTTCCCTTATTTTATCTCCTTTTTCCTCTTCTTCAAGTGTTATCCCTTTTCTACCTCTATTTTTTTCATATTATCAAAATATAATAATCATAATATCATAATAAAATCAACCCTCATTCTCTAAGCATATCCATAACACAAATATAGTTCAGGAGTTTTTTTTTTTTTGTTTTTTTTGTTTTTTTACCTTTTTATGTCTTTCTTGAGTTCTGGGTTAGGACATCATTTTTTTTTTTATCAGTTCTGGTCTTTTCAATAGAAATAGGTGAAATTCACCTATGTCATTGAATGTCCATCTTCTCTTCTGAAAGATAATGCTCATTTTAACTTGATAGTTTATTCTTGTGTGTAATCCCATTTCCTTTGCTTTTTGGAATATCAGATTCCAGATGCTGCAATCCTTTCAGGTGGAAGCTGTGAGATCCTGGGTGATCCTAATTGTATCTCCTTGGTATTTAAATTTAAAATATTGTTTCTTTCTGGCTGCTTGCATTATCTTTTCCTTGGTATATTAGTTTTGAAATTTAGCCATAATATTCCTTGGGAATTTAATTTTGGGTTCTCTTTCAGGACATGATTAGTGGATTGTTTCAACATTTATTTTTCCTTCTGATTCTAAAATATCAGGGCAGTTTTCTTTTATGATTTCCTGGAAGATGGTGTCTAGGTTTTTTTTTTTTTTCATCATGACTTTCAGGAAGCCCTATAATCCTTAGATTGTCTTTCCTAGATCTATTTTCAGGATTTGAGATCTGTTCTTCCCTCTCTCCATAAAAGCTGTCTATTTTGAGAGTTATTTTTGATTTTTTTATTCATTTTTTAAAGGTGTGAGGTCTATTCAAGGCAAAGGAGGGACAGCTGCTTTAATTGCCCTGGGGCAGTTCTCTGATTGAATTATTTCAGGTGCTGTGCAGTTCCACTGATGGATTGATTGCTTTAGGGTGCTGTGTAATGGCAGCTAGGTCCCGTGCTCTTCAGGGGTTCAGTGGTTCACAATCTGCCCCCCACAAAAAGCAGATCTGTCAAACCACATGCTTACAATCAGGACAGATTGGTCCAAGAGACCCTCAGAAGATTCCGAGATGTGTGGAAGCCACAACCCTTTGACTCCTGCTCCAGCTCCCTGCCCAGTCTCCCTGTGCTACAGTCTGGGTTCAGCAGACCACCCCCCTACCCAATTAAAACAGTCTTGTTTTGAAGTTCTCCCAGGATATCTTCTTCTAGATATGTGTTGTACTACAGATATTGTGGATTCTTTGACTTCAAAAACATGTCTAAAGGCTTCAACTGCTGTTGTTTTGAGGGAAGGTTAGAGGAGGCTAGAGTGATTTGTATCTGATCTACACAATCTTGGCTCCACCCCTGGAATTGTGTCCCATGATATTTTGAAAGAAAACCAGTAATCATAACTTAATAACAACTTTAAAAATATATTGCCTCTAAATAAGTGTTAGTGGTTTCCAGATGTGAAATCCATACTCAAAGAATTAATATGTACCACAGTTTAGTCAGTGAAATTATGCTTTGTAATTCATAAATTTAGAAAAATGACAAAAGTTGAGCATCATCTATGTTAGATGGGTTGTGGGAAAACAGGCATACTAATGCATTGTTAGAGGAGTAAAACTATGAAAATACTGCATGAAAAAGCAGTTTGGAATCATGTAAATAAAATCAGTAGAGATTCTACTAATTTGTATATTTCTGAAAGAAATTATTAATAAAAAGAAGGTAAACCAAATAAGCCAAAATATTTTTAGCAATATTTTTCATGATAGCATCAAGATGGAAACAAAACAGATGATAATCAATTGGGAAACCATGATTTTGTTTTGTTACATGAGAGAAATATAATATTGTATTTTTGGTAAAAAGTATAAATATAATTAATATGGACTAACATAGGAAAATCTTATATGACACAATATAATTTAAATCAAGCAGAAGCAATAAAACAATACCATGATCACTAAATTAATGTTAATAAAAAGGATAAAAGTAGCAAAAATTTAAGTGAAATCTATAAAAATTCAAAGAACTAACATAATCCAAAAGAAAAGATATGGGAAGACAACTGGGCTATTCATTTGCAGAGTTGGAATATCCAAAACGAATATATTTTGCATTATTTTGATTAATTTTTCTTTCTTAAGAAAATGTTATATGAACTAATTTACTTATTTAGTGCCATACCAATCACACTTCCAAGAAAATATTTTACAGATATAGAAAAAATAATAGCAAAATTCATTTGGAAGAACAAAAGGTCAAGAATTTCAAGGGAATTAATGAAAAAAAGGCTGATTAAGGTGGCCTTGCTGTACCAGATCTAAAACTATATTATAAAGCAGCAGTCATCAAAACCATTTGGTACTGGTTAAGAAATAGAGTAGTTGATCAGTGGCAAAGGATAGAATCACAGGACAAACTAGGCAATAACTAGCAATTTAGTGTATGATAAACGCAAAGACCCCATCTTCTGGGATAAGTACTCACTATTCAACAAAAACTGCTGGGAAAATTCAAATCTAGTGTGGAAGAAACTAGGGCTTGAGGCACACCTAACACCACAAAGCAAGATAAGATCTAAATGGGTTCATGATCTGGATATAAAGAGTGATAATTAAATTAGAGGAACGTCATATAGTTTACCTCTCAGACCTGT
>JAJPUD010015630.1:5377-24661 GCA_023553655.1 Myrmecobius fasciatus | reverse complement strand
TGCACCATTTTTGTTTTTTCAATAAATTGGTGTCTTTTTCATATCTCTTTTGCAGGGCATTATATCCTTCTTGCACTAACCTCAATTTATTTTGCCATTTGTCATCCAGCTCTCTTTTGAGACTCTTTATGCAATCTTCCAGGAAGGCCTTTTGAAAAGAGGTACTGGTTATATCTCCCTTGATGGCTTCCTCTGGAGTTGCTTTGCCTATAGGAACCTCAGAATCTGGGGTCCGCCCTTCTTTCTCTCGATAAAAGCTGTCTATGGTGAGAGCTCTCTTCTGCTTCTTAATCATTTTTTAGAAAGTTTGGGGTCTGTTTAAAGCTTGAGAAGCTTAGGCTGCAGTAATTTGCCCTGGAGAAATTCCACTAATCAACTTCCTGTGTTGGGCTGGTGGGGCTAGGACTTTGCCCAATTTACTCCCTATAAAAGGCAAATCTGATAGAACACCTGCCCCCAATTAGGGCAGAGTGTCTCGAGTGCCTCAGATACTCCCCAGGTGTTTGGAGTTTGGAGTTTGGAGTTTCCGCCATGCTGAGCTGAGTCCCACCCAGTTCCCTGCCCTCAGTTCTGGACTGCACTGAGCAAATTGATTACCCCTCTGTCTGACTGAAACAGACCTGATATGAAGTTCTTCAGAGGTAACTGGGACCAGTCTTTAGTAGTCCAAATATTTCTGCATTCATTGACTTAAAGATCTGTTCAGAGGCTTATTTTATTGTTGATTTGAGAGAAGGTCAGAGGAGGACACAGAGAGCCACGTCTTCTCTCTGCTCTTTTGAGATTCTTTAAGCAATCTTCCAGGAAAGCCTTGTAAAATGGGGATCAGCTCATGTCTTCCTTTGTGCCTTCCTCTGGAGTTGCTTTTTCTTTATGAACCTTAGGATCTTAGTTTTGCCATTCTTTCTGTCCATAAAAGCTGTCTATGATGAGAGTTCTTTTCTATTTTTTATTCGTTTTATTTTTTTTTAAAGCTTGAGGTCTTTTTAAAGCAGAGAAGCTCCAGTTGCTTCAATTTGCCTTGGGGCAGTTTGGCTGAATGATTTCTGGTGCTGGGCTGGCCAGGCTAGGTAGTGTGTTGGCAGTGGGTTACAATCTACCTTTCACAAAAGGCAGATCTGCCAAAGCACCTGCCTGTAATCAGGCCAGAGTGTCCCAAGGGTCTCCCAGGTACTTCCCAGGTGCTTATACTTTGCCAGCCTGAGTCCCACCCGACTTTCTTCCCTGTCTCATGGAGCTGCTCTCTGAGCTCAGCAAATTGCCTGACACCCTGCCTGTCTGAAACAGACCTGCTCTGAAACTCTTCCAAGGTAGATTCTTCTAGGAATGTGTTGTAGTCCAAATATTTGAGGGAGCTTTTACTCCAGAACCAGTTTAGAGGCTTAATCTGCTGTTGATTTGAGAGAAGGTCAGAGGTGGTCACAGAGAGTCGTGTTTGCACTTCACCATCTTGGCTCCAGCCCTGACTTCAATCATTTCAATTGAAAGAAACAGAACTAAATAGAAAATTTAATCTTCAAACATAATACACAAGTGAACCATACAAAGGAAACCAGGGGAAACACATATATTTAAAGTTAAACTATTTAAAATCCTAGAAGCGAAAAAAGTATCTGTAACTCTACAAAATCATATATATCACTGTGACAAAAAGGGACACCTGATGTTATAAAAATGTACTTGTGAATGGATTCTAATGTGAAGTCATCAAAGAAAAAGTCATTAAGGCATAGAAAATGGTTCATCCTGGAAAAAGGGAAAAGGGAAGATATTATGGGAAAAGTAGTTAACACCAAGAGGCTCAAAAGACCTATTATAATCAAGGGAAAAAAGGGATAGTGATGAGCATTGTCTGAAGCCTGATGAAATTTCATTAAAAACAAACAAACAAACAACCCCCCGAAAAAAAAAAAAACTATAGGATGCAGCCGAAGCAGACCAAGTGGAAACTTTATATCTCTAAATGGCTACATAAATTCAGAAAGAAGAGATTAATAGAATTAGGCATGGCACTTAAAAAGCTGGAAAAAAATTAAAAATTACCAATTAAATACCAAGTTAGAATTTTTGAAACTCAAAAGATAGTTTAATAAAATAGAGTTTTGTTGATTTGAGAGAAGGTCAGAGGAGGACACAGAGAGCCACGTCTTCTCTCTGCCATTTTGCTCTTTGAGAAAGAAAACTATTGAACTAATAAACAAAATTGAATGGAAAATCTTTACAACAATTATTTCTGATAAAGTTCTCATATCTATAATATATAAAGTGGTAAATTTGTAAGAATATAAGTCATTTCCAATTGATAAATGCCCAAAGGCTATGAACGGACAATTTTCAGATGATGAAATTAAAGCCATTCATAGTCATATAAGAGAAATTCTCTAAACCACCGTTTTTTTAGAGAAATCCAAATTAAAATAACTCTGAGGTACCAACTCAAACTTTTCAGATAGGCTAAGATTACAGGAAAAGATAATGATAAATTTTAGAAATGATGTGGGAAGCCTGCAGTACTACTACATTGTTGATGGAGTAGTTAAATGATCCAACCATTTTGGAGAGCAATCTGGAAATATGATCAAGGGCTATAAACTGTACATATCATTTTTTAACTTTTATTAAAGCTTTTTATTTACAGAACATATGAGTAATTTTTCTATATTGACCTTTGCAAAACTTTCTGTTCCAAATTTTTCCCTCCTTCCCCCCACTCCTCCCCTAGATGGCAGGTAGTCTAATACATGTTAAATATATTAGAATATATGATAAATCCATTGTGTGTGTACGTATCTATAAAATTATATTCTGCACAAGAAAAATAAGATCTAGAAAGAGAAAAAAACAACAAAGGAAGGAAAATAAAATGCAAGCAAACATTCAGAGAAAGCATTAAAATGAAATGTTGTGGCCTACACTCATTTTCCACAGGCCTCTTTCTGAATGTATATGACTTTCTTTATCACTGGACAATAGGAACTGGTTTGAACCACCTCATTGTTGAAGAGAACCATGATCATCAGAATTGATCATTGAATAGTCTTGTTGCTGTGTATAATGATCTCCTGAATCTGCTCATTTTACTTAGCATCAGTTCATTCAAGTTTCTTCAGGCCTCTTTGAAATCATCCTGCTGGTCTTTTCTTATAGAAAAATAATATTCCAAAACATTCATATACCATAATTTATTCACCTATTCTCCAATTGATGGGCATCCATTCAGTTTCCACTTTTTAGCCACTACAAAGAGGACGGCCACAAACGTTTTTGCACATGTGGATTCCTTTTATTACTTTAAGATCTGTTTGGGATATAGGCCCAGTAGAAACACTGCTGGGTTAAAGTATATGCACAGATTGATAACCCTTTGAACATAGTTCCAGATTGCTCTCCAGAATGGGTGGATCTATTCCCAGTTGCAGTAACAATATACAGGTGTCCCAGTTTTCCCACATTCCCTCCAACATTTGTCATTATCTTTTCCTGTCATCTTAGCCAATTTTGTGCAGTGCTATCTCAGGGTTGACTTAACTTGCATTTCTTTGATCAATAGTGATTTGGAGCACCTTTTCATATGACTAGAAATAGTTTCAATTTCTTCACCTGAAAATTGTCTTCTCATATCCATTTACCATTTATCAAGTGGAGAATGGCTTGAATTCTTATAAATTTGAATCAATTCTCTCTATATTTTAGAATGAGGCCTTGTCAGAACCTTTGAATGTAAAAATGTTTTCCTAATTTATTGCTTCCCTTCTAAACTTGTCTGAATTAGTTTTGTTTGTACAAACATTTTTAACTTGATATAGTAAAAATTATCTATTTTTTGATTAATAATGATCTCTAGTTCTTCTTTGGTCACAAATTCTTTCGTCCTTCACATATCTGACAGTCAAACTATCCTATAGTCTTCTAATTTGTTTATAATATCATTCTTTGTGTGTAGATCATGAGTCCATTTTGACATTATCTTGGCATATGGTAACTGTACATATCCTTTAAGCCAGCAGTGCCATTACTTTGTCTCTATCCAAATTAATTCATAAAGGATGAAAAAGGATCACATGTGCAAAAATGTCTGCAGCATCTTTCTGTGATAGCACAGAACTGAAAAATGAGGGATATCCATTTATTAAGGAATGGCTGGAAAAGTTGCAGTGCATAAGTAGGTAATGGAATATAATTGTTCTATAAAAATGATGAATAAGATGAGTATAGAGAAGCCTGGGGAGAGTTGCATGAACTTCTGCTGAGCAAAACAAGCAGAATCAGGAATACTTTGTTCACAATAACAAGAAGAATATGTTGTCATCAACTATGAAAGATTTGGCTTTTCTCAGAGGCTTTGTGAGTCAAGGCAATCCTAATAAACTTTGGATAGAAAATGTCATCTGCATTTAGAAAACGATCTTAGGGGACTAAATGTAAATGAATATATGCTATGTTCACTCCTTTTTTTCTAATTTTTTCTCTTCCATGTTTTATTTATCATTTTTTTCTTCTGCTCTGATTTTTCTTTCCTAACATGATTAAAAACTACTAAAAAACAAAACAAAACAAAACAAACAAACAAAAAAAAAAACTTTCCCAATTCTTCACTTAACCTTAGGGATAAGTTGTGATTGAAACAGATTATATACAAGGAGGTAGTCAGAAGTCCATTAACAACTCCATTTATGTCTTATAATATATACAATGTTCCATACAAATAGTATCCCAACTATGTAAATAAGTAAAGAAAAGAGTAAATCATATTGTGTTTTCAAGATACAGTACCACATTTTTAATTATTAAAATTCAAGGGTTTTGTTTGTTTGTTTGTTTGTTTGTTTTTAGTTTTATTGTTGTTTCTTTTCTTTTAGAGAAGATATGCCATTTGTTTGGTGGCCTGACTCTTAACTGATTTCAAGAGGTGATTTTTACTTCAGCATTTTTCCTATGATATGAAGTCAAAGGAAGAACTCGTAACTTGCTGGTATTCTCTTTATCATATCATAAATTAATGTATTCACCTAGCTGATAGGCAAATCATTCATCTAGAGAATAAAAGACTTTATAAGCCATGTAGTCAATTTCCCTTTTTATAGGGATGAGGAAACTGAAGAAGCGAGAGATAATAATCATGAATAATAATAATTATAACAATAATGAAACTAAGATTTAAAAAAGTGTTGTTACTTGATCAGGATAATACTTGTCTGATATTTCAATTGAGAACTCTCTTGTCTATGGGCATACAACATGCTACACACTTTCCAAGTAACTTATGGAATGTCTCAGAGATAACAATGGGTGGATCTAAATATGTACTCAGACTTTTTGACTCGGAGACACAGTACATCATACTGCCTTTCTAGAAGGATCTCTGGATTGTTACTTAAGTTTTGACAATTCTTTTTTTTTTTCAGGTAAGGACAAAATGTGATTAAAGCAGATTATATGGAAAGAGAAAATGAGAAATAATTCTCTCCACATTTCCTCTTCATAGACAATTGGAAAAGGAGTTACTGAATTAATGATTAGAAGTTCAAGCCTTTGGGAAAACCAAAAAAGTATCAGGCAGAGTGGTCCATGTCTATTGTCCCTGTCATTGGAAAGAATGAGGTTAATCACTCAATTTACTTCAGGAATTCTAAGGGACAATAAGACTAAAGCAAATCCGAATCACTCTAAAGCTAGTGGTGGAAACTCAGAAGATCACTAGAATTCCTGATCAGAGATGTATGAGGTCAAAACATTCATGCTCATTAGTTTATAGATTGGACTTTGCAAGGCTGCTTTACTCCCAGCATGGGGAAGAAAAAGAGAACAACTTTTTCTCCTCCCCAAAATAATGTATTTCAGATGCTTATTATTGCTATAATTAATATTCTTTTAATAAAACATGGTGCCCTGTACACAGTAGTTACATATTTTACAATTATTGAATTGAGTTGGATATAAACAACATGATATGATCCCATTTCCTTCACCCTCATCCTTTAAGATATCTATCCCTTTGAGAGAGAGACAGAGAGAGATAGAAACAAAGAGAGATAGATAGACAGAGTCAGACACACAGAGAGACAGACAGAGAGAGACACACAGAGAAAGATAAACGGAAGGAGGAAATTAGTGGAATTGAACAAATAATATTAAATTTTATGTAATATTCCACATGATTGAACAACTTACCTTTGAACAGCTTATTCCTAAGGTGAAGAGGGAAGTAATATATGATGTCATATCTTTTCTTTGAGGCCAAGTTTGACTTTTATAATTTTGCACCATTCATCTTTGCTTGTTTTGTGATTCTTGTTCTTTTGATTTACTTTGATGTAGTCATTTTGTTGATTGTTTTTCTGGCTGTACTTGCCTCATTTTCCATCATTTCATGACAATAATTCTTTTGTTTATTTGAACACACAAATATACACACACAACCTTGGCAACATATATTTGTCTGTTTACCATTTACACATTTCTGAATCTCAGCTTGACACTTGTCAGGATTATTTTCTAAAAGTCTCCCTAAGACATATGATACTTTATGTGTAAAAAAGTAATACACAATGCTATGGTTTTGTCATAATTTTGGCAGACTATTCTTATGAAATAGCATTTCATTAAATCATTCCAAAGTAAAGTGTTTGTTTCTTGCAAACTGTGATAGTGAACATTACTAAATAGTAATAGGATATTTGCTGCTAATTGCACACAAAATGTCTCCTGCCACCATTTAACCCTTCCTTTACCTCATTCACTTATGTGATACCTGATTTTATATGTATAATCAATAGCAATTTAGTTGCCTTCTTATGGAAGGAGGAAGGGCAGGAAATAACATGGGAGTTAAGTTTAAAGAAACGTAATAACATTTTTATATAAAATTTGGAAATATTTAATGTAATAAAATAATTTATTATAAAAATAAATCTCTAGTCATTTCATAATGCTACCACTATAGTATATATTCATTTCTTTTTAAATGATCTCAAAAACACAATTAAGACGAAGAAGCATAGATAAAATATCAAAATATCACTAGGCCATTTTCTAAATTGTACATTTCTTTTTTTTTTCTTTTTTTTATTATTTAAACTTTTTTTTTTATTTTATTTGCTTAACATATGTGTGGGTAATTCCTCAACAACAACCCCCACATACCTTTCTGTTACAAATTTTCCCCCCAGCTCCCCACCCCTCTCCCAGATGGCAGGACATCCACTACATGTCAATTATGTCAAAACATTGGCAAATCAAATATATGTATACACATCTCCAAACCTATTATTGTTGTGTAAGAAAAATCCCATCTACACAAAAAAATATATCAGATAAAGGAAACACAATGTAAGCAAGTATCAATCAAGGAGTATGAGAATGTTATGTTGTGGTCCACATTTCACATTGCTCTCTCTGGGTGTATATGGCTTTCTTCAGTGAACAATTGGAGGTGGTTTGAAATATTTCATTGTTGAAGAGAGCCATGTCCATCAGAATTGATCGTCATATAGTACTGTTGTTGCCGTGTATAATGATCTCCTGGTTCTGCTCATTTCACTCAGCATCAGTTTATGTAAGTCTCTCCAAGCCTCTCTGAAATCATCTTGCTGGTCATTTCTTACAGAACAATAATATTCCATAATATTCATATACCATAATTTATTCAGCCATTCTCCAAGTGAAGGGCATCTATTCAATTTCCAGTTTCTAGCCACCACAAAAAGGGCTGCCACAAACATTCTTGCACATGTGAGGCCCTTTCCTTCCTTTATGATTTCTTTGGGATACAAGCCCAATAGAAATGCTGCTGGGTCAAAGGGTATGCACAATTTGATAACTTTTTCAGCGTAGCTCCAAATTGTTCTCCAGAATGGCTGTATTCGTTCACAGCTCCACCAACAATGCATCAGTGTCCCAGCCCTCCCACATCCCCTCCAACATTCATTATTAACTTTTCCTGTCATTTTAGCCAATCTGACAGGTGTGAAGTGGTACCTCAGGGTTGTCTTGATTTGCATTTCTCTGATCAATAGTGATTTGGAGCACCTTTTCATATGACTATAAATAGTTTTAATTTCATCCTCTGAAAATTGTCTATTCATATCCTTTGACCATTTATTGATTGGAGAATGGCTTGAATTTTTATAAATATGAGACAATTGTCTATATATTTTGGAGATGAGACCTTTATCAGAACCCTTAGATGTAAAGATGATTTCCCAATTTATTGTTTCCCTCCTAATCTTGACTACACTGGTTTTGTTTGTACAAAAACTTTTTAACTTAATATAGTCAAAGTTATCTATCTGGCTTTCAATTAAGAGGTCCAGTTCTTCTTTGGACATAAATTTATTCCATCTCCATAGGTCTGAGAGGCAAACTATATTACATTCCTCTAATTTACTTATAGTATCACTCTTTATATTGAGATCATGAACCCATTTAGATCTTATCTTGGTATGTGGTGTTAGATGTGGGTCAAGCCCTAATTTCTTCCACACTAGTTTCCAGTTTTTCCAGCAGTTTTTGTCAAATAGTGAATACTTATCCCAAAAGCTGGGGTCTTTGGGTCTATCAAAAACCAAATTGCTATAGTTATTGCCTAGTTTGTCTTGTGATTCTATCCTATTCCACTGATCGACTACTCTATTTCTTAGCCAGTACCAAATGGTTTTGATGACCACTGTTTTGTAATATAGTTTTAGATCTGGTACAGCAAGTCCACCATCGTCAGCCTTTTTTTTCATTAATCCCCTTGAAATTCTTGACCTTTTGCTTTTCCAAATGAACTTTGCTACTATTTTTTCTAGATCTGTAAAAGAATTTCTTGGGAGTTTGATTGGTATGGCACTAAATAAGTAAGTTTGGGTAGTATCGTCATTTTTATTATATTTGCTCGGCCTACCCATGAGCATTTTAAGTTTTTTCAATTTACTAGGTCTGATTTGATTTGTGTGGAAAGTGTTTTGTAGTTTAGTTCATTTAGTTCCTGACTATCCCTTGGCGGATAAATTCCCAAATATTTTATACTATCAACAGTTATTTTGAATGGAATTTCTTTTTGTATCTCTTGCTCCTGAACTTTATTGGTAATATATAAAAATATTGATGATTTATGTGGATTTATTTTGTATCATGCAACTTTGCTAAAGTTCTGAATTGTTTCTAGTAGTTTTTTAGTTGAGTCTTTAGGGTTCTCCACGTATATCATCATGTCATCTGCAAAGAGTGATAATTTGGTTTCCTCATTACCTACTCTAATTCCTTTAATCTCTTTTTCTTCTCTTACTGCTAAAGCTAACATTTCTAAGACAATATTAAATAATAATGGTGACAGTGGGCAGCCTTGTTTCACTCCTGATCTTATTGGGAATGGTTCTAGTTGGACTCCATTACATATGATGCTTGCTGAAGGTTTTAAGTAGATACTACTAATCATTTTAAGGAAAAGCCCATTTATTCCTATACTCTCCAGTTTTTTTAATAGGAATGGGTGTTGGATTTTATCAAAGGCTTTTTATGCATCTATGGAGATAATCATATGTTTTTTATTAATTTGGTTATTAATATAATTGATTTTGCTAATTGTTTTCCTAATATTGAACCAGCCCTGCATTCCTGCTATAAATCCTACTTGGTCATGATGTATTATCCTGGGGATGACTTTCTGTAATCTTGTTGCTAAAATCTTATTTAAAATTTTTGCATCAATATTCATTAGGGAAATGGGTCTATAGTTTTCTTTCTCAGTTTTCTCCCTACCTGGTTTAGCTATCAGCACCATTTCTGTGTCATAGAAGGAATTTGGTAGTACACGTAATTTCCCTAATTTTTCAAATAGTTTATACAGTATTGGGATTAATTGTTCTTTGAAAGTTTGGTAAAATTCACATGTAAAACCATCTGGCCCTGGAGATTTTTTCGTAGGGAATTGATTAATAGCTTGTTCTATTTCTTTTTAAAAAATAGGGCTATTTAAATAATTTATTTCCTCTTCTGTTAATCTGGGCAATCTATATTTTTGTAGACATTCCTCCATTTCATTTACATTATCAAATTTATTGGCATAAAGTTGGGCAAAGAAACTCCTAATTATTACTCTAATTTCCTCTTCATTGGAGGAAAGTTCTCCCTTATCATTTTTGAGACTAATAATTTGATTTTCCTCTTTCCTTTTTCTAATCAAATTAACTAAAGGCTTATCTATTTTGTTGGTTTTTTCATAAAACCAACTCTTACTTTTATTTATTAATTCAATAGTTTTCTTATTTTCAATTTTATTGATCTCCCCTTTAATTTTCAGAATTTCCAATTTGGTATTTAATTGAGGGTTTTTAATTTGGTGTTTTTCTAGCTTTTTTAATTGTAAGCCCAGTTCATTGATCTTCCCTTTGTTTTATGCAAGTAAGCATCTAGACATATAAAATTACCCCTTATAACCGCTTTAGCCGTGTCCCCAAATTTTGGTATGTTGTCTCATTGTTGTCATTCTCCTGGATGAAATTTTCGATTGTGTCTATAATTTGCTCTTTCACCCATTCGTTCTTCAGGATTAGATTATTTAATTTCCAAATAACTTGTGGTCTATTTTCTCCTGTCCTTATACTACATGTGAGTTTTATTGCATCATGATCTGAGAAGGATGCATTTACTATTTCTGCTTTTCTGCATTTGATTTTGAGGTTTTTATGCCCTAACACATGATCAATTTTTGTATAAGTTCCATGAACCCCTGAGAAAAAAGTATACTCCCTTCTATCACCATTCAATTTCCTCCAGAGATCTATCATACCTAACTTTTCTAGCCTTTTGTTAATCTCCCTAACTTCTTTCTTATTTATTTTGTGATTTGATTTATCTAATTCTGAGAAAGCAAGGTTGAGATCCCCCACTAGTATAGTATTACTGTCTATTTCTCCTTGCATCTCTGTTAGTTTCTCCTCTAGGAATTTGGATGCTATACCACTTGGTACATATATGGTAAGTATTGATACTACTTCATTGTCTATGGATCCGTTTAGTAAAATGTAGTTTCCTTCCTTATCTCTTTTAATTAGATCTATTTTGTTTTTACTTGATCCGAGATAAGGATTGCTACCCCTGCCTTTCTTTGTTCACCTGAAGCATAGAAGATTCTGCTCCAGCCCTTTACCTTCACTCTGTATGTGTCTCTATGCTTTCGAATGTGTTTCTTGTAAACAACATTTTGTAAGATTTGGGCTTTTGATCCAGTCCGCTACCCGCTTCCGTTTCATGGGAGAATTCATCCCATTCACATTCACAGTTAAAATAACTACATCTGTATTCCCTGCCATCGTATTTACCCAGAGTTATGATTTTCTCTTCCCTTTCCCCTCTCTCCCTTTTCCCCTCCCCAGTACTTTGCTCTTGATGACCACCTCCCACCAATAATCCTCCTCCCTTTAGAGTCCCTCCCTCCCCTTTATACCTTTCCCCTAATCCTTCTATTAGTTTATCCCTTTCCTTTTCTCCCCTCCCACCTACCTTCCCACAAGGAGGGTCAGGCCTTTCTTTGAAGCCAAATGTGTCTGATATACTCTCTTAGAGTCCAATCTTATGAGAGTAAGGTTTATACAATACTCATCACCCTCCCTTCTTTCCCTCAATTATATTAGATCTTCTATGTCTCTTTATGCGATTTTGCCTCATTTTACCTCCTTTATTTTTACTTTATTTTGCCTCCTTTACCCCCTCCCCCCTTTTTCTTTTTTAGTATGGTATCCCTTCCACCTCTAATTTCTTTTCCATTATTATCAAAGAAAAATCGAATTATACCCCCATTCCTTAAGGATACCTATAGTAGAAATATAGTTCTCAACAGTTTTCCTTTTTACCTTTCTATGCTTCTCTTGAGTTCTCTATTTGCAGGTCAAATTTTTTGTTCAGATCTGGTCTTTTCATTAGAAATAGGTGAAATTCTCCTCTATCATTGAATGACCATCTTCTTCCCTGGAAGATGATGCTCATTCTAGCTGGATAACTTATTCTTGGCTGTAATCCAAGTTCTTTTGCCTTTCTGAATATCTGATTCCAGGCCCTTGGATCCTTTAAAGTAGAAGCTGACAGATCCTGTGTAGTTCTAATTACAGTTCCTCGGTATTTGAAGTGTTTCTTTCTAGCTGCTTGCAATATCTTTTCCTTGGTGCCATAGTCCTGAAATTTGGCCACGATATTCCTTGGGGTTTTAATTTTGGGGTCTCTTTCTGGAGGTGATCGGTGAATTCTTTCAATCCCAATTTTGCCTTCTGATTCTAAAACATCAGGGCAATTCTCTTTCATGATTTCCTGGAAGATAGCATCCAGGTTCTTTTTTTCATCGTAGCTTTCAGGGAGTCTGATAATCCTTAAATTGTCTCTCCTGGATCTGTTTTCCAAGTAAGTTGTTTTTCTTAGGAGATATTTCATATTTTCTTCTATTTTTTCATTTTTTTGTTTTTCTTTGACTGATTCTTGAAGTCTTATTGAATCATTTACTTCTATTTGTTCAATTTTAATTTTTAAAGTATTATTTCCTTCAGTTATCTTTTTTAGCTCCTTTTGTAGTTGGCCAGTTGAATTTCTTGATTCAATGCATTCTTTTTCCATTTTGCCAGTTTTATTTTTCAGTGAATTGTTGTCTTTTTCCAATTCACCAATTTTGTTTTTCAGTGAACTGTTTTCTTTTTCCAATTCACCAGTCCTATTTTCCAGTTTTTGATATTTCTGTTGCACTGATCTCAGTTTATTTCCCCATTCTTCTTCTAGCTCTCTTTTGAGATTCTTAATGCAATCTTCCAGGTAAGCCTTCTGAAAGGGAGACCAACTTAAGTCTGCCTTTGTGGCTTCATCTGGGATTGTTTTCAGAATGTCAGGATCTGGGGACTGTTCTATTTTTTCTCTGTAAAAGCTTTCTATAGTGAGAGCTCTCTTCTGCTTCTTTCTCATGATTTAAAGTTGGGATATTGGTCAAAAGCAGAGAAAACTGCAACAATTTGTATTTGCCCTAGGGCAGTTTGCTGAGTTGACTTCCGGTCTGAGGCTGGTCGGGCTAGATTCGCACTAGGACCACGTTTTCAGCTGCTCTCGATCCACCCTTCACCAAAGGCAGATCTGCCAAAGCACCTGCCCTCAAGCACAGCAAAGTGGCCCAGGCGTCTCCCAGGGGCTTCCTGGGTGCCTCAAATCTGCCCCTCTATAGCAGCCCTGACTTTCGCCCCGGCTGGAGTATGATCACATCCCATGGCCGATTTCCCCTGAGGCTAACCTTCTCTGGAGTTCTTTCAAGGTAGATTTTTGATAGAAGTGTGTTGTAGTCCAAATGTTGGGCGGAGCCCTCACTCCAAAACCAGTTCGAAGGCTCACTTTGTCTGGGTCTAAGGGAAGGTCTCAGGAGTTCACAGAGAAAGCTGTCTGCAGTTCGCCATCTTGGCTCCGCCCCTCCCTAAATTGTACACTTCTTAACTGTGATGATAAAGCATAGTGATAAAGCATAATTAGATTGGTGGATTACAGATCATATAACAGGAAAAATTGTTATGAATCTCATAGACAGATCAAAAAAATGTGCCATTCATGTTCAATGGAAACATCTGGAGAAGTTAAAGATAAGTATAGTGAAGGAAATATGCATGTCTCCTTTTACAAGTGTCTAGTAATTGCAAACATAGAAATATGGAGATAAAACATTTGAGATATGGATCTAAAACGTAGCAGCTTTTTGATTTTAGTTAAATCACTTAATGTCTTTTGGCCTCATATTCCTCATATGTAAAATAAGGGGAATTGTCTTGTTAATTTCTAATATCTTCCCCAGTTTCAAAAACCTGCAGATCACATGACACCATAACTAAAAAATATTGCACTTCCTTTGCTAGCAAGGTGGTTCTGCAGTTTTACTAAAACTTTGATACACAAATTTCTTTCTTTTTATTTATTTTGAACTTTCATTCACATAATTTTTGGGTTTCAGTTTCTCTCCTTTTGCCCTTCCTTCCCCATAACTTTATTGATTGCAAAGGCAAGAAATATATCATAGATGTGAAGTCATGTAAAATATATTTTCATATTAGCCATGATGGGGTTGAAAAGCAAGTAAAGTAAGACAAGTGAAAAAAAAATATGGTTCAATCCTCATTAAAGGCCATCCCTTCTTTCTTACTCTGAAAGTGTATAACTTTTTATCCTGAGATCTTTGAAATTGTCTTAGTTCATTACTTTGATCAGAATAGCTAAGTCTTTCACAGTTGATTTTCAATATACTATTGTTATCGAATCTACAAATCTCTTCCCCTTTTAGACAGTTGGAGCAATTATATTCCTGTCTCTATAACAATTCCTTCTCTGATCAGTTGAATATTCTCACCTAAATTCCTCCTATTTTTTTCAGTTCCTTCTTCCTTACAATAAGTTGCCTTCTTGTTCTTTAAAGACCTTATTTATATTAAGAATCAGAAACTATTCTTTATTGTCAGTAACACAAAATCACTAAGTTTAAATTCCTTTCTCTAGCAGGTCCTTACCTTCTATTTAAGAAGTGAAATTGCGTGGGAAAAATTCTGACTTCAGAAGACATAAATACTGATCCCATATTTGTTTTTATTTTTTGAAATGTGACCTAGAATATCTCTTTGATTTGCAGAATCAGAAAGTTTCAAAAGATGGAACATTTGAAGTTATTCAGTTCAATTATCTCTCTTTTTTATGGTATTTTGGATGGATGCACCTGATGGTCTAGAGTTAAATGATTTGTCCATGATCAATAGCAAAAATGGAACTTCAAATTCTATTGCTTAATTTAATATCCATTGTTTTACAATGCATCACTCTAGACCTTGTTTACCCTCCAAGAATCACGTCAGTATTTTTCAAAGGAAAATAGAAAAGCCACTAGAGAAAATAAGAAAAATCACTTCTATATTGAATATATATTCAATATAAAAAATCGTTATTGCACATAGATCCAAACACTGACATGACTTTGAACTCATTGAGAGATTCTCTAGATATTTGACAGTTATTGAAATGACTTTAACACTGCTAACACATTATTATTGTTGTCATTATTATTGATGTAATGTTAGGATCTAAAACTTGAAAGGTTTATTGTCATTTCTGTGTTTCTCTCTGACATTATGTTATCATTTTTATCACTAATTTTTTTAGTCCCTTTTTCTTTTTAAATATGAAATGTATTTATATTTATTTACACTAGAGAAAGGTTAATTAACATGAGATATATATATAGGTGATAGATCTAGGTATATATATATATACACATATGTATATATATATATATATATATATTCACATTATAGAAATAGATAGAGGGAAATCTAGCTAGCTAGATAAACACATAGACACAGAAACAGAGGCAGAGACAGACAGGGAATGATGAAACATAAACTAGAACTTTAGTGGAGTAAATCATGATTCTCATTTACCAAAGGAAAAGCTGGGTATGCTGCTTCTAAGATAGTCATATAAAAAGTGTTTTAGGACTTCCAGGGGTGAAGCCAAGATGGTGGAGTAAAGTCAGGAAGCTGTTCGGGATCTCCTAGTTTCCCTCAAAAACACATGAAATCAAGCCTCTAAAAAGATTCTGATTGAATTAAACCACTCTCCAGCTCAAGATAGACTAGAACAACTTCAGGAAAGGTTAGTCTCAGTAGGGGGAAAAGGATGATAGACCCTGAATAAAAAACAGGTGAGAGGCTCTTAATCACAGAAAATCAGCAACTAAGATATTCAGTCCTGGCTCAGTAGAGCAGGGGTCTCCAGTCCAAGTTCAGAAGGCAAACCAGTGTCTTTCCTGAAAATAACAGTCAAAGCTATTCCCCCGAAACACAAGGGGCCCCTGAGCATAAAGCCAAGGATCAAAACTGTACAGAAAGTTTGGGATAGCACCCCCTTTTACCCAGTAGCAGAACTCCACCTTAAAAGTAAAGGAGAAAATATCAAAAGAAAAGAAATGAGCAAGAACAAAAAAGAACCTTGACCATAGAAAGCTACTGTGGTGAACAGGCAAATCAAAACACAAATTCAGACAAGGACAGAATGTCCACAGAAGTAATTTCAAAGAGTGAGATAAATTGGTCTCAAGATCAAAAAGCTTTCTTGGAAGTGCTCATAAGACTTCAAAAGGTAAAAAGGAGAGGTAGAAGAAAAAATGAGAAGAGAAATGCGTTATTCATAAAAATTCAAAAGCTTAGAAAGAGAAGGAAAAACATCTGAAGAAAACACTCCTTCAAAAGTAGAATAAATCACATGGAAAAAGAGATAAAAAAGATAACTGAAGAAAGTAACACATACAAAACTAGAACAGGATAAATAGAATCTAATTAACTTGAAAGACAGCAAGAATCAATAAGACAAGCTGAAAAGAATGAAAAATGGAAGAAAATGTGAAATACCTCATTGGCAAAATAGTCAACCTGAAAAAAAAAAGATCCAGAAGAGACAATTTAAAAATTATTGGCCTACCTGAAGAACATGATCAAAAAACAAATGAATGTGTACAGCCTTCAACAAAAGGTCATTAAAGAAAACTGCCTCAATATTCTAGACAAAGAGGAATACTCATTAAAGAATTCATTAATCACCTCTAGAAAGAGATCCCACAAGGAAAATTTAAGCAAAATACTTGTGCAATTCCAAAACTATAATCTCAAAAAAAAAATACTGCAAGCTTCCAGACAAAAATAATTCAGATATCAAGGAACCACAGTCAGGACTCTTCAGGATCTGGAAGCTAGTACAATAAACGATTGGAGGGTCTGAACTACCAAAATTCAGAAGGCAATATATACTTCAGCTGAATAAAAAAAAAAAAGCAGGGGTAGCTATTTCAATCTCAGATAAAGCAAAACTAAAAATAGATCTTATTAAAAAGATAAAAAGGGAAAGTACATCTTTTTATTTACTAGAGCTTTTTTATTTTCAAAGCATATTCATGGATAATTTTCAATAGTGACCCTTGCAAAACCTTGTGATCTGGGCTTACAACCAATAGTTAACTACACAATGAGATTCAGCATCATCTTTCAGGAGTGGGAATGGAGATTCAATGAAGTAAGAGACTTTCAAACATTTCTATTGAAGAAAAGCAGAACTAAACAGAAAATTAAATCTATAAACAAAGACTCAAGAGAACCATCAAAAGGGTAAACACACACATATGTATATACATATACATATATATATATATATATTATATGTACATTCATTATATATATATACATATATATATTTATTTAAAGGTTAAAGTAATCATCACTGTTAATGTGAAAGGGATGAATTCTCCTAGAAAATGGAAGCAAATAGCAGAGTGGATTAAAAAAGAGAATCCTACAATATGTTGTTTATGTAATATGTTGTTTTTTTTTCACTTGACACAGAGAAACACATATAGAGTAAAAGTAAAAGACTGGGACATATTATATGTGTACCAAATTCCTTGCCTTCTCCACATCTTCTCCCCTAGATGAAAAATAATCCAATATATGTTAAATATGTTAAAATATATATTTAATCCAATGCTTGCATATAATATTATATATGTGTGTATATATATACATATATATGTATATATATATACAATTATCACGCTGCAAAAGAAATATCAGATAAAAAAGGAAAAAAAATGAGAAAAAACAAAATACCAGCAAACAAGAGCAAAAAAGGGAAAATACTTTGTTGTGGTCCACACTCAATTGCCAAAGTCCTTTCTCTGGTTGCAAATGGTGCTTTTCCTCATAACATTTAAATACTTCCTTTTCAGATCATAATGTTATAAAAATTATATTCAATAAAGGGCCAGAGAAAGATAGACTAAAAACCAATGGGAAATCAAATAATTTAATTCTAAAGAATGAGTGTGTTAAACAACAAATCATTGAAACAATCCATAATGTTACCCCCCAAAAATGGCAATAATGAGACAATATACTAAAACCTATGGGATGTAGCCAAAACAGTTCTTAGGGGAAAATTTATATCTCTAAATAGCTATGTAAATAAAATAAAGAAATAAGAGATCAATGAATTAGGCCTGCAACTAAGGAAGTTAAAACAGGAATAAATAAAACCTCCCAATTAAATACCAAATTAGAAATTTTGAAACTCAAAGGAAAGATTAATAAAAAAAGAAACTAAGAAAACTATTGAACTACTAAACCAAACTAATTTCTATGAAAAAAATACTAACAGAAGAAATGAAACTTTGGTTAATTTGCTCAGAAAAAGGAATGAAAAAACCAAATCACCAGCATTAAAAATGAAAGGGAGGAACTTACCACCAATGAATAAGAAATTAAGGGAATAATTAGGAGATATTTTACTCAACTCAATAGCAGCAGTTCTGACAATTTAGCTGAAATGGATGAATATTGACAAAAAAGTAAAGTGCCAAGGCTAACAGAAAATGATATAAGATACTTAAATTGTCCCATTTTGAAAAAAAAATAGAAGCTATCAATGAACTGTCTAAGGAAAAAAAAAAAACAAACCTCCAGGACCAGACAGATTCATAAGTGAATTCTACTAAACATTTAAATAATAATTCCAATACTATGTGAATTGTTTGGAAAAAAATTGCTAAAGAAGGTGTACTACCAAATTCCTTCTATCACACAAATATGACACTGACACCTAATCCAGGAATGAACATTACAGAACAATCTCCCTAATTAATATTGATGCAAAAATTTTAAACAAAATATTAGCAAAGATCTTACAGCTACCTATCAGCAGAATAATACACAATGACCCAGTGGGATTTATACCAGCAATGTAGGGCTAGTTAAGTATCAGGAAAACTATTACCATAATCAACAATATCAATAAGAAAACTAAAAGAAATCATATGATAATCTCAATAGATGCAGAAAAAGCTTTTGAAACATACAGCACTATACCTATTAAAAAAACTAGAAAGCATAAGGATAAAGGAATCTTTCCTTAAAATAACTTGAAGTACCTATCTAAATCCAATGGCAAGCTTTATTTGTAATAAAGAGAAGCTGAATGTACTCCCAATTAGTTTAGGGGTGAAAAAGGATGCCCATTATTGCCACCATTATTCAACCTTGTACTTGAACTGTTGATTTTAGCAATATGAAAAGAAAAAAGTAAGTGAAGGAATGTAAATAGGCAATGAGAAAGCAAAAATATCATTTTGCAGCTGATATGATGATTTACTTAGAGAATCCCAGAAAATCAATCAAATATCTACTGGAGACAATTCACAGCTTTAGTAAAGTTGCAGGATATAAAATAAAGCCACACACATCATCAACATTTATCTCT
>JAJPUD010015629.1:23615-36741 GCA_023553655.1 Myrmecobius fasciatus | reverse complement strand
CGGCTTCCTCAGCTGTAAAAATGTGAGCCTTGATCTCACCAGGCTGTTGTGAGGTTGAAAATTCTCTGACTGGGTGAGTCTCTGTTGTGTGGAGGTTGCCACAGAGAGCAGTGAGCTGCAGCTTCAAGCAGCCATCACAATTCTCCAGCATGCTGCTGGCCGGCACTGCCAGGCTCTGGGAGGGATGCAGGGGAAGGAGAGATGCCTCCCAACTGACAGATGGGCTGCACTTCAAAGGAGCCTGGGGAAAGGCAGCTTTTTGGAAGGTAGAATTTCCCAAAGAATCCATGCACAGTAGTTCTGGGCTTGGAACTGGCCACAAAGTCCATTAACCCATAATGTGAAGCCAGCCAGCTTGTGTATTAGATTTCCTGATGAAATGATTTTGGCTCTGCTCCCTGCCACCATTCTGGACAGCCACGTGTATAGTGGGAAGAAGGATGAGAGTTCAAATCTTTGTCCAGCAACTTATCTGGGTAGCCTCTATGGGCTTCATCTGCACAACAAGGGGGTTTTTTATGGGTTTCATCTGCACAATGAGGGTTTTTTTTTTTAAAACTCCCTCCATCCCAGCTTTAGACCCAGGATTCTGTGAAATATCTGTTTGGGGAGGGGGGAAAGCCAGTTGAGAAGGAGACCCCAGAAGGTTCACTAATAAAAGTTGACATTTCTAGAATTCTTTAAGATTTGTAAGGTGCTTTTCCCGCAGCAACCTCAAAAGATACAAGTACATTTTTTTAACAAACATTTTTTTTACAAACAAAAAAGATGAGGTTCACAAAGGTATAGTGTCACTGTGTAGATTTAGGCTATAAGTTCACCACAAATCACCTTTGTCATAGGTGCTATTCCCCAGCAAAGGGGAAGCTTCTGGGAGTTAGGAGACTGTTTCATTTTGTTTGGTTGGTTTCAATCAATAAACATTAATTAAGTAACAGCTGTATGCGACTCACTGTATTAAGGGCTGTTTGGGGGGTTTGGCACCCTACCAGTGCTGGATTTCTAGTAAATACATATCAAGTACTTTAATTGAATCAGTTAAATGTCAAAGCCAAAATTCAAATGCAGTCAATCAAAACTCAAGCAACAAACATTTCATAAATGCTCCTTTGCGTATTACCTTGCTAACCCCACTCTGTTGACTCAAATCCAGCATTGGACACACCGCTTATGGTGCCCTGCAATTAAATTGTGGGGGTGTAATTACTAAATGTGCCAAGATGCTCAGAGAGGAGGAAGAAAATACCAGTCAGCCTAATCAGGGAGAAGTCGAAACTTGAACTAGAGGGTGTTGTCAAAGGCAGTGGAAAGTACATGCCAAGAGAATAATTAAAGAACTCTTTTTCTTTTTCTTCCTTTTTATTGAGAGGGGAAAGGGAGGGAGGAAGGCAAAATATAGAGGTGATGAAAATTGTGGAGTAAAAAAGATTAAAATAACAGTTACAGGGTGATCAAATACCCAAGCTTACCACATTCCTGAAGTGGAAAATTTTGTGAGCACATACCTAATTTTTAATTGAAGGGAAATAAATTGGTAGCTTCAAGCATTATTCTTTGACAAGGCTATTATCTTAATTATTAGGCATTAGCAGTCTCGTTGCTGATTAGAGGCACTGTATTATTGGGATCAAGTCTTGGTCTGCAAGTCAGAGGCTCTGCCAGTTGCCTTTGGGATCTTCTTGGATAAGTCACTTCCTTGCTATTACTCAGTCAAGTCAGCCCATCTCCCTATCTGCATTTCTACTGGCTCTTTCCCGTGCCTGGAATACTCTTTCCTTTCCTCTACTTCTTGGCTTTTGTGACTTGCTTCAGAACGCCCCCAAAACCCCAACTTCTAGCAAGTCATCTTTACTGCTATTTAACTCCCTCTATGATTTTCTCCAGTTACCCTGTCTGTAGCCTGTTGCCCATAGCTGTTTTCATATTGTCTCTCCCATTACATTGTAAGATCCTTAAGTTCAGATATAATTTTGACTTTCATCATACCCTCTGTACTTAGCACTTACCTGACACATAGCTGGAGCTGAATAAATGCTTGTCCTAACTGAACCTTCCGAGCCTCTGTTTCCTCATCTGTTAAAATGAGGGAATTAAAGTATGCTACATTGATTTCCAATTCTACATGGAATTTTTTTTGTCCTTCTTTGTAATAATTAAGTTTTCTGTTATTGTTGATGTTGACTGTCAAGTTCATAATGAAAAAATAAAATAGATTTGGAATAGAGTGCCTTTCAACTCTAAATATGTGATCCCTGATTAGGTTGGGTTTAAAAAAATATTTGAAAATAAATTGGATTTGGTGTATAGAAAGAATTAGTTTTGTACAGTCCTATAGACTGCCTAGGTTTCATCATTGTTCCTTACCATGATGTAGTTTTACTTAACCTGGCCTTTCACTAAAGTCCAGGCCATATTTAAACTTTGGTAAATTGGTTTAATTGCCTTAAATAGAATCAGTCAATGTCTGATGGCTTTGAGGGTCAGGATCACAACTAAAATAATAATAATAATAATAATAACAATAATAATAATGTTTCCCAGCTAGGTTTACAAAATACTCTGCTTTATGACCACTTTTGGTCCTTACAAAAACCCTGTAAGATTACCAATGAGAAAAATTAGGCAGAAAGTGGTTAAATGAGTATTTCCTGGTTATATGACTAACAAGCATTGAATTGGGGAGATTGAAGTCCAAGCCCAAATTCTAACCCTTGCATTGGGATAGGATCCCAACAGAGGCAGGGTCATCCCCACCTCAGGATGCTTTAACCAACTTGATTAAGGCTCAGTGGGGGTATTGACCCTGGAGTTCATTACCGTGGAATTGAACTCTCCCTTGAAATCAAATACCCATAACAGCTGGGCATATACCAGACACCTATGGTTTGACCTCATTTAACCAAAATAACAACAAATGAAGTGACAGTATGGAATTGAACCATACAGCAGTTAACTTCCTATGAAGAATTTTTCTTGGACCATTAAAAATGACTACGGGAACCAGCTGGAAAGGTTTGGGGGATTTAAAAAGGGGAAAAAAGCCACAGGGAGTTTTTGACAGAAAACAGAGAACTGAATAGATTTCTAATCACCTTAAGCCTGATATAAAACAGTATAGACTTTGAATTGCATCTGCTTTCCACCAGAAGAAAATTGCTTTGGAAAGTACTTAACCAGGTCTAAAGCAATTTTCCTATTAGCGTGAAGATGTTTTTTGAGTGTTGACTGGTCGCTTCCTCCCCAGCTTACATCAAAGAAACAATTAGACATGTTGTTCTCTGAAGGGTCTCTTTAAGAAGATATTTGCTTGTTACTGATTAGATCAGATTTGCATCAGCTCATGCTGACCCAAGGTGATTTCCTTTTAACTGCATTAGTACTGTTTTCAAATAATGGCTTCTGTGTGACAACATAGGAGGGATTTAAGGCAAGCTGTCAATTTTTGCTTGAGACCCTTGTTCTGCTCGGTGTTGGCTGTTAATTTCTACTATTTAGAAGCCTTCCAACCTTATTCTTCAGTGAGAGGAGGCAGCTGGGTAGTGTGTCACTGGGGAGTCAAACTCAATAGGGGGGGAAAAAGGCTCTAATCCAAGCATAAGCATCCTTAGGGACACCTATTGATTTATTTTAAAATGTAATGTTTCTATGTTTTATTGTGTTTTTACTTATTTTGTGAATTGTTTCCCAATTACATTTTAATGTGAATCAGGCTGCATGGAGGGAGGGAAGTTGTTTATCGCCTTTTATTTAGTGGTTGGGCTTGCAGTTGGAAGATCTGAATTGAGATTCTGTCTTAAAACACCAGCTCTTCGATCCTGAGCAAATCACACAATTTTTCTTAGCCTCAGTTTCTACATCTGCAAAGTGGGGATGATGGTCAAAATAGCACCTACTTCCCCAGCATTCTTATAAACCTTATAGGAGATGATGGAAATAAAGTGCAAACTTTGAAGCACTATAAATGTCTACTTCTATTATTATTTATGTTGCACTATGAATATATGCCTAATGCTTTTGTTTTAACTTTTCTTACACAGTTACAGATGTGCTCCATTTTGATAAATATATATAAGAGATAAAGTAATATTCACTTTTTTCTCCTGTAGATTTTGTGTAACTGGAACCCAGTTTTAGTCTTCCAGTTTTATGGAAACTTTACTTGTTCAGAAGACACCAATCCTTTATGAAATGAGGTGGATGCAGCCTAGGTAGATACCAGGCAGGAAATTTTCCCCTTAAGATCAGCCCCAAGGTAATTTTTCTGCAGGTGATGCTTTTCTCAAGGGAACTCCAAAATTTAGGAATAAAGAGCAGTCCAAAAGCTGGAGGATATGGTTAACTACTGATTTAGGATTATAAAAGATAGTAAATAAGAGCTGGTAACATCCTGGGTTTTACATTCCAAATGAAGAAAAGTCTAGTAGGAGAAAAAAAGTTTATAGAACCTATTTAATCTCTTGAGTTTCCCCTTCTTCTATTTTCTCTCCCTAAGATCTTCTCAGGGTCTTCCACAGGGTAGTTGTTAGCTTACTTTCCTTTTTCTCTCTTTTCCCCACACTCTCACTTTCCCATTGTTTTCCTTTTATTAATCCCAACGATCTTTGTTTTATCCATTCCACTTCTCCAAAACTGAACTCCTTTTCTTACTTCCTATCCTCCCCCCTCTTCCAAACTTCCCTCTTGCCATCCTCCATCCTCCTAGTCCCCCTGCCTCCCAACCTTAATGTCATTCTCAGTTCCTCATTCTCTCTTAGCCTACATGTCCCATCAGGGGTCAGGTCCTGCCATTTCTACTTTTGCATCTCCTCTAAAATGTCCCCTTCTGACAGTGCTGTCATCCTGGGCATTTCTCTGGCCATTTCTTCATGCCTGGAGCTCTTTCTCTCCTCCACCATCACTACCCTCTCTGGCTTCCCTCTTTTCAGAGGCTGTAACTCCTATCTGGACAGCTAAGTGGTACTGCAGTGGATAGTGTATAGACCTGAAGTCAAGAAGTCATTTTGACCTGAGTTCAAAAATGGCCTCAGACACTAACAAACTGTGTGATCCTGAGCAAGTTTGTCTTGGTTTGTAAAATGAGTTGGAAAAGGAAATAGCAAACCACTTGGATATCTTTGCTTCCTGACACCCATAGCTTCTGTCAGATCACTGCTAAAATCCCATCTTCTACATGAAGCCTTTTAGGATTGCCTTTACTGCAAGTGCCTTTTTGTTGTTGATTGTCCCATATAGAGCTTGTTTTCAGAGTTGTTTGCTAAATTTTTCTGTAATGGGTGGTCAGTGGGCCAAAGCAAATGAAACCAGAAGGATAATATGGATAAAAGAGAAAAGAACGTGACTCATTTTTTAATGTCCTTATTGCATATTATCTTTCCATCTGGCAATAACTTTCACAGGAATGCCATCCTTTGCTTATACCCTGAGTGACAGATCCAAGCATTGGGAATCTTTACACCTTGAATCATTCTCTCTCTTATCCTCCTTCCTGATCATAAATGTTCAATAAACCAATCATTTTAAATCCAGGTTGCTCTATTGCTAGTCATTTTAAAATTATCTTAATCCTTCCTTAACTGGATGCATTTTATTTTTTCACTCTCATTAAGTAAAATTATTTTTCTATTCTAGTGCTCCAGGGCCAAAGAATTACAATCTTTTTCCATCGAAATTTTTAGGGAACTTCTCCAGTTCATAAAGTGAGTCCCATTCTGATTTCTTTTATCCTTTTCTTCTCTCCTTTCCTCCTTTCTAAAAAAGGAGGGGTGGGAAGAAATTAACTATTCATGCAAACACGGTAATTGGTGGAAGCTGATTGCAGTGGAGGAAGGTAATTTAGTTTATCATCAGATTTCAGTTTCAAGCTTTTAGCTGATGATGGAAATTTTCAAAATAATGAAAAACATCTTAACCGTGTCATTTGTAAATAAAGAAATAATTGAGAGCATCAAAAACCCGGTGAATACTCATTTTCTATCTTTTTTTTATTTGCATGAAGGGCATGTAACAAGGTTGTTGTGAGGGAAAGCATTTTGGAAACCTCAAAGCAAGAGATCAGTGGAAGTTAGAAGCTTGTATTGTCTCTTTCCTTGGTTTTAGAAAGGCATAAAGCTATTAGAATTTAATTCATTATTCAGAAATTGGAGGAACGTATAAATAAGTGTTACTAAAAAGAAAAGAAAATTGAAGTTTAAAGTGATAGCCTATTGGAGGGGGAGTTTGGCTTATAATTGCTTTTTTCTTCCTTCTTTCCTCTCTCCCTCTTTCCTTCCTTTCTTTTTCTTTCTTCCTCATTTTATTGCATGGAACTCCCTCTAGGGTTATCCTCATGCCTCCCAGTATCTCACATTAGCAAGCTGGGTCTCCAGAGGCTTTGAGGTACTCGATGGCACCATGATTGATGCTGGCCAGATCCTGAGAGAGAAGCGATAAGATATATAGATTTTTTAGCCAAGAACAATGTGGAAATTTGTTTTGCTTTGTTCTGCACATTTGATACACGTGTTTTGATTTTCTTTCCTTCTTTCAAATTGAGGGCTGGAGGAGGGAGCAAAAATAAATAGAAAAATAAAATTCTTTTTTTTTAATGTCATCAAATGACTAGGAGCTTCAAAACCACCACAGACTTGGGGTATATTCTCCTTAAAATACATACATAGAGTCCAATTGTTAATAAGCGGGTCTCTCTTGTGACAGGTCCCCAGTAACCTTTCTCATTTCATGATGTGTTTACACTGTCTCTCTCTGGTCCTCCTTGCAGGGTCTCTTCAGGGTAGGTCAATTATTGGGCCACACTCTGGCTTCTTTCTCTCCATAGCTCAACTCTTGGCTGCCATGACTAGCTGAGCTCCCAGAGCTCCTCCACTGGGCCCCCTGCCTGCTCCCTGCTGGGCAGCCTCTCCATCTGGGGGAATAGCTCCCCTGCCAGATGCAGTGGACAATGAATAAGAGTAAGGGGGAGAGACACATTCTCTGACCCAAGCCCCCACTTCAACAAGCCCTGAGCAATTCTTTCTCAAGAGTGGGATTATTCGTCCATAGCTGGCTCTCTTCCAAACTGCCAGAGCTTGCACTCCTCAGACTTATCTCCTGCCTTGACTTACTCCCTAGAGAATGTGTCTTGAATTTTAAAGGACCCCCCCCCAAGGTCTTGGCTGAGCCTTCATCCAATCCCTGGCTAGCAGTCCTCCATTAACATTATTCAAGGTCTTTTTCATGCTCTGTAAAGGGTAACAAAGTGTAATTATTTTTTCCCACTTTAACACTTAAGGATTATTTTTGTTCTTATCCCTTATGTTCTCTAATTTCTTTATCTGAAGTTTTTCTTTGAGGAAGAATCAATTAATCTGATTAATTTCTCCTATTCCCCCCATACGATTGATATTTTTTGCCTTTTTATCCCAATCATTTCTGGAAATGTACTTCTCCAACTCTGGACAGAACACTCTTGTGACAAAGAAAAACAATGAAGATAAGCTATATAATTCATCGATGGAACCTGCCAACATATGCAGCATCTTGTCTTGCCATCTGTCATCCTTCTCTGAAGACAAATGATGTATGTTCTTAGGATCACAGATTTAAAAGTGGAGACTAACAGATCCGGCACCTGCATTTTACAAAGGAAGGAATTGAGCTGTATTAACTATAATATTACCTATAATGTGGGACCATCACTGATTTTTTTTTTTTGGTTACTAAGAATTCACCTTCTTTCTAGTGATTCTTTCATTCATTTCCATTACTGTCATTATTGTGTATATTATTCTTCTGGGTGTGCTGTTTCTTTCTGCATCAGTTCCTTTGACTCTCCCTCTATTTCTCAGAAGTTTTCAGATGCATCATTTCTTGTATAATGTCATTCTGTTACATGAATACACCGTAGTTTATTTTTAAGCCATTCTTCCTTTCTAATTTATCAGTGCTATTTATTTTGCTCCTGAAAAATCCCACAATTTGAATTTAACTCTCAGTGAGACATGAGCCTTTTAGTGTCACTCATGTCAAGCACATAACATGTGCATTGAAGTAAGTTTCTGCTTGGTTTTCCACTGTTGGAAGAGCCCAGCCTTCCATGTGCATGGAGAAATTATGGCCTCTAGACAAGGAGAAGGAATCTCAATTCATAGCAGGAAGACCCACAAGGCAGAGGAGCCTGAAATAATCTCCTGAAATAATATTTACATAGCAACTCTTTCTACTAAGCATCCACATCCTTGACATCATGTGAAGTGTGTATGGCTATGATGTCATCTGACAAACATGGGGACTAATGCCCCAGATAGCCAATGCTAATTCAAAGGAAGAGGCCTATTAGAAGAGGGAAGGAAGGGGGAACTCACAGGGGGCTGACCAAATAAACAGGGCAAGCATTTGTCCAAGTTAGCAGAATTTGGGTGGCTGTTTTTTTGGGGGGAATCACCTTTAGAATCCCAAAACAACAGTATGACATAATTTCCATTTTTTTGGAGTTATAGAAAGTTAAAACTATTTTGTATCTTTTTTTAACTTAATAGTATTTATAATATATATTATATAAAATTAATAGTATTAAGCAATAGTAATTTAATAGTAAAGATGGTTTTAACATTCATCTTTATAAGATTTTGAATTCCAATTTTTTCTCCCTCTCTCAGCTCTCCCACTCCCCAAGACAGCAAGCAATCTGATATAGGTTATACATGTACAATCATGCTGAACATATTTCCACATTAGTCACATTGTGAAAGAGCAAAAAGGAAAAACCATGAGGGAAAAAAAAGTGAAAATAATATGCTTTGATCTGCATTAAGATTCCCTGGTTCTTTCTGTGGATGTGGAGAGATTTTTCCATTATTAGGTTTTTTGAATTGTCTTAGATCATTATATCAATGAGAAGAGCCAAGGCAATCATAGTTGATCATTGCACAGCATTGTTGTTCCAGTGTACACTGTTCTCCTGGTTTTGCTCAGAAAGTTAAAACTCTTCTGAGAATTGTATTTGTTGTGTGGAAGTTGGTGTAAGTTAAAAATGATAAATAAGCTATAAGGTACCTATGAGGTATCAGGCACTGAGTTTGATGCTGGGAATACAAAGACAAGAATAAAACAGTGTTTGCTCTCAAGGATCTTTACATTCAATGAGGGGAAGAAAACAGAAACGTTTTCCAAAGGGTATACAAAATAGACTTTTAAATGGTGACAAAAGAAAGTGGTCAGCCATAGGAGAGACCAGGAAAGGCACATAGAAAGTGATGCTTGTACTGAATTATAAAGGAGAATGGGGATTTGGTGAGATAGAAGTCAAGGAGAGGGGACTTTTTGGCAAGAAAGACAGCCAGAGTGAAGACCCAGAGTCAAGATATGGTGCATCCTGCTCCTAGTTACCATGCCTAGAATGTTTTCCCTCTTTAACATTGGTTCTCTTGAAAAATGAAAGACAAAGAAAGATAAGATGGGCCGGGCCAACAGAGGACAAAAGGGAGTAAGAAGGCACAGTCTGGATGACTGGATGTTTTTTACTTAATAGTATCTCATTTAAAAATAATTTTTAATGTTATTTAGTATTTTTATATCCAATCTGACAAGGGTTTATTAAACCCTGCTATAATCAGGTACTATGTTAAGCACTAGGAATACAAAGACAAAATAAAAATCATCCCCAACCTTCAAAGACCTTAAATCTGCTGGAGGCAAGCCAGCTTGGAAAGAGAACAGTAAAAATTAGGTAATTTAAGGGGAAAGGGGGCACTCCCAATACAGGGATTCAAAAAGCCTTTCCTTGGGAAATTGGTGCATGGTGTGAATCTTGAAAGAGAGGTGTGCATCAGGAGAAAGTACTTTCCAGACATGGAGGGGAAGGCATGAGGGTGGGAGAGAGATTGTCAGATTTGGAGAACAGCAAGTCTGGTAAACGATATAATTAGTCTTTCCTCCAAAACAAACAAACTTGCCACAACAAAAACTTTGCTATTTTGATCTCTCTACCTTTTATCTTCACAGTATGGCAGATGTAATAATTAAGTAACTCAGGGTATTCTTTCTGAGATCACAGTGTTAGTCAGTGTTAGTGAAGGGAGAACATGCTCCACTCTGACTTCACAATTTTACAGATAAGGAAACTGAGGTCTAAGAGAGATAGAGATTTACCCAAGCTGCTTTTACTTATTTGTTACTATTTATTTTTGTTTGTTTCCTTGTGTTTGTGTGTGTGTGTGTGTGTGTGTGTGTGTGTGTGTGTGTAGTTAGTTGTATACACACCAGTGATTTCATCATCATTCAGAGTTCCCCATTGAGGAAAATACTTCTACAGTCACAAAGTCCGTAACTCTTCCCTACAGTGGATAGTCTCAGCCAGCTACCTGTGGCTGGTTAGTTGTTGCCCTTCCTGAAGGAGGACCCAAATGATATTACTATGTTAGAATTACCGTGTGTCCGACGATGGCTGATCAGACCAAAGGCTCAGAACGCTCTGCCCCAGGTTGGACACAAATAGTCCCTATGAACATCTGGGGTGCGTTGTCTCACTTTGCACATCTCATGTTTCTTTTGACTATTTCAATTCTGCTTTGCTCATAGAGCACAGCACCTTGTTTAATGAGGGCACAGCAGGCTGGGTGGTCCTGTACCAGTCATGCAATTTCCTGTGTCATATAATCAATTACAAAGTTCTTTTTTGTATGTTTTTGTTTTTTAATTTTTTTTTAATTCCAGTGTTCTTAAGAGAGATCATGAGAGTGTTCTTTTTTCTGACCAGTTTCTGTGGGCAAATAGTAAAATAAATATCTTTTGGACCAGTGTATATTTGGCATTCGAGCAACGTGGCCAGCCCATTGAAGTTCATTCTCTGCAGTTTAGCTCAAGAAACAGCTTCAGTGTCTGGTCCCTTCTCCTGCCAGGGGATCTTCAGAATCTTCCTAAAACAATTCCAATGGAAGCAATTCCCTTTCCTGGCATAGCACTGGTAGGCTGTCTCACACTTTCCTTCAGAGCCTCCCAAACACTGAGCTAGCTCTGGCAATCACATGTACCACCAACACGTGGGCTACCAAATCCCACTGCTGCTCCCAATGAGAAGACGATCCTATGGTCTAGGCAACCTGTATTAGGGTTGAGATTATGGCTCCCAGTGTGTCTGCACCTGCTGTTTCATCAATGTGTCCATCTCCAGGAAGTAAACTGCCAAGGCAAGTGAATTTCTCCACAGAATTCAAAACTTCTCCACTTGTTGTAGCTGATGGTTCCACACTTGTTGTAACTGATGGTTCCATACCTGTGTTTGATGGAGTGCCTGCGTTTTCTTGGTTTTAATGTTAGGTCCAAATGAGCACAAGCAGCGGAGAACCGGTCCATGCTCTGTTGCATCTCAGCTTCAGAGACTGACTGAGTGCACAGCCATCCACAATCAGAAACTCCTGCATCTGCGCTCCCTCCACTTCACTCTTGCCTTGTGGCCTTTCAAGTTAAAGAATTTAGCATCAGTGCAGGAGCCGACCTCGACACCATGTTCATCTTCATTGAAAGCATTTGGCAATTTGGCTGAAAGCATCATGGAATAGACAGATAGCCTTGTTTCACTCCATTGGTGACTAGGAAAGCATGAGAGCATCATCCATTATCCAGAATCCGGGCAAGCGTGCATCATGAAACTGATGCACAATAGGGATGAACTGCTCTGGGCAACCAAATTTTGACATAATTTTCCATAAGCCCTCATGACTTAGAATATCTGCTGCCATGGTCAGATCTACAAACATTGTGCACAGGCTTTTATTCTGCTCTTGCCATTTCTCCTGAAGTCGGTCAGCAAACACCATATCAATCATTCCTTAGCCCTTTCTGAAGCCATGGTAGTTCTCAGGTAGATGGTCATCTTCCAGATGAAGGATCAACCTACTGAGGAAGACTCTGGCAAGAAGCTTGCCAGCAAAGCAAAGAGACAGGTCCTCCTGTGATTGTCATAGGACAATCTATTTCCTTTACTTTTATAGACATGGACAATGGAGGCATTCTTGAATTCCTGTGAGATAACTTCCTCTTGCCATATAACTCGAAAATTTCAGTCAGCTTTTAGATGAGTAATGGACCCACCACTTTGTAAATCTCAGCTGGAATAAAATCATTTCCAAATACTTTGCCATAGAAGAGGCACGTAATGGCATTCAAAACCTCTTCTTCAGTTGAAAATTTAACTAGAAAGGGATTGACTTCAACCCAGGTAAACAGTCAATGACTTCAGCATTGATTGATGATGGTCTGTTGAGAACACTATGGAAGTATTCAGCCCATCTCTTCAGGATCATATAACTTATATGATTACATATAACTTATAATTAATCAATGTGACTTCATCAGGTTTTTTTATTAAAGCTTTTTATTTGCAAAACATATTTTTATGCATGGGTAATTTTTCAACTGTGATTTCATCAACACTGAATAGTTGAGATGCACCATATTTCTTTATCTAGTCTTCAGGGCATCATAAAAGTGCTTTGGATTTTTATTATCAGCATAAAACTTAATTTCATCTATCTTATTAGTGAAACAGGAGTCCTACATCTCTCTGCCCTTTGCTCGTACTTTTGATGGAGTTAAACCCTGCCTTCTTAGAGATGGATGAATTAATTCTGCTTGTAAACCCTGTGGAATTCTTGTTTTTCATTTAGCAACTTCTGAATTTCCCCATCATTTTCATCAAACCAGTTTTAATGTTTGCAAGGGTTCTTGCCAACCAGATGAACAAATGCAATACTGTACCCCAAATCTCTGAAAGTTGTCCACTCCTTTTCTGCTCCCCTTTTGCCAGCTATGCGTTGGCTCAACTTTCCCTCCAAGTTAGCAATGAACTCCTTCCCCTCAGAAAAGCACTCTAATTTGTTGATAATAAGTCTCGTAGTAGTCATTTTGCCTTGTTAATTGAGAATATTTAACTTGGAGAGGATAAGTCTATGATCGCTCCAGCACTCTGCACCACATTTTACCTTTATCACTCTCACATTCTCTCTGACTATTCTCTTTATAATCATATAGTCTATTAAATGTTTGCTGCAAGGGTGCATCCATGAGGTTGTATAGTATTTAGGTAAGTGGAAGACAGTATTGTTGATGAAGTCATGAGATGCACAAGTTTTCATTAGGAAGTGACCAACTG
>JAJPUD010015629.1:0-23605 GCA_023553655.1 Myrmecobius fasciatus | reverse complement strand
TGTGTGAATGGCCCATGCTGTTGATGAATGGCACAATTTCTTCAGTTTTTGTTCTCTGTGTCTGTCTGTGTGTGTTTGTGCCTTTCAACCATAGGATGAAATCCCCACCTGCTGCAGTAATCAGATTGGGGTTAAGCAAGCAGACAATTTTAAATAAGTAGACAGTTTAGACACTTTTCCTTTCCTCGTACCAGGATGTGAACAGTGCGGTCCTTAAAAGGCTCCTCAGACACACAAATCCCACTGCTGCTCCCAGTGAGAAGACGATCCTATGGTCTGGGTGACCTGTATTAGGGTTGGGATTACAGCTCCCAGTGTGTCTGCACCTGCTGCTTCATTACTTACCTCTTGCCATAGGACTTTGAGATAGGTAAAAATTGGTAGAATGATATAGGGGATGTCTTTCAGTTTGTGCATAAGTTGGATTTAAGTGAGACTTACTAGTCTCCTTCTCCCAGAGTTGTCACAGTCCAGTGGCAGGACAGAGTCAAGATGACTGGTGATGGCTCAAGATGCAGCGATGCGTCTTCATTGGCTACTCAAGCTCTAAGGACTCCATAGTGCCTACGTCAGCTGCCTTCGAGGCCATTGGAACGAATTGTTCTCATCCACCCATCCCACCCAGGGAATAGAGACCAAGACACCCTCCCGACCCCTTGCTTACCCTCAACCAAGTTTAGCCCATCTGCTGAAATGGTTTACCAAGGTACGGGCACTGGGCACGCCACAGCTTCTGGGAGCCACAGGTGAGAGTTAGGTGGATCAGATGGACAGCAAAGGTGGAATGCAGCCTGAAAAGGTCCTCCTGTTCCTTGTATGTACCGTCTACCCCACTTCTTGTGGTCCTGAGACACTGACGTGCCCAGGGTCACAGTCACTGTCAGAGGCATTGCTTGAAACTGGCTTTTCCTTCCACAATCATGTTTCCAAATGAATAAAATAAAATACACAGGACTTCAAAGAAACCAATTTTATCAAAAGAAATCTATTCTTTTTCCCCATCCTATTTCATAGACCTCCTGAAACCATTTCATGGACCTGGAGTTGAGACCCTCTTCTATAAAGCTTTGATCATTTAACCTCAAATTTGACTTAAAATATGGGTGGTGAACAGAGGCTGAGGTCTGCTTCTTAACACATGCCACAGACAAGGAACGCTTCTCTAAATCTCTACTGGAACTAAAAAATGGCGATCTGTATCAGTGAATAGAGTTCCTGCCCTGGGAGCTCCCCACACAGCTAAAAATCATAGGTTCAGATCCAAGAATTACTGAATAGAAAATGTGCAGCTGAGGTTTGTTGCAGAAAAGTGTCCTGGAAAACAAGACAACTTTTAGGAAAACATCCCTTTTTATGCAGCATGTAACATTGCTTAGTAGCAACAAGACTACCTACATCTGCAGCCAGAGGGCCTGGGTTCGAATCCTTCTTCTGGCACATATTATCTGTGGGATCCAGGCCAGGTCTTATTATCTTTATGAGTCTCAATTTCCACATTTCTGTATTGGGGACAGACTCCAAATCCCCCAAGCGCCTTTCCACTCTACAGATGTCACCTGGTTTATTCTGATTTATCCACTAGGGGGCACCTTTCCACAAGAGGAAGGTCAATTGTTTCCCCTTAAGCCTCCCTACCACTGAAAAAGTTTCATTTTCCATAGACTATTAAACCTTTTTTTCTGTTAAAAATAATAATAATAATAATAACAAAGTCTACTAGAGCTTTATGGTATATGTCTTTGTATTACTACACATATTTATGTTTCTGTGTGTGTGTGTGTGTGTGTGTGTGTTGTTAGGTACATGTGGACCCAAGCTCCCCAGAAGGAATAGGAAGGGAGTGGAGCCAGATGATGGTCATTCCATAGGTTGGCCATTACAATCACATTAAACATTTATTTTCATTCATTGCCCTGAGCATGTTTTAACTACTTTTAGTCTCCTCTGTTCCCTGGCTCAGGATTAGGGTTTTGTGTTCAAAGCCTCAGCCTAACAAACAATCCAGTGAAAGAGACTTTCCTTAGAAGTTGACACAAATTTGGAACAGAAACACGCAAACTTTGCCCAAATTAGCCTTTGAATCCATTGCTATTTCCCGTTCTGTGGGAATTGCAATAGGCTTTGGGCAGAAGATTGGGTGGTGAGTAGGGAAGAGTGGCTCCGGCCCATGGCCAATCAGTGAGGATTTGGGCATTTGCTATTGAGACAAAGCTTCTCCTTAATGGCAGGGTTGGGGGAGAGGAGATGGGGAGGGCGGGGAGATAGTGATGGGCTTGGGATACAATAGAGCTGTCCAATGTATTGAGTTTCAGCCTATGTCTGAGGAAACCTAGAATTCCCCAGAGTATTTGTAGTGGCTCCTGCCTTCTCCATCCTGTCTGGACTCTGTCCCCCTTTCCCCCCAGAGATGTTATGAAAAACAAAAAAGACACAGAAGACTTCAAAGAATTAAAAGTCACCAGATCCCAGCAAAAGAGGGTCTCCGGACACCAGCCTCAGTTGGTACTAACATAAACAACAGTCTTTTTTCAGTCTAAAGTAAGCATTGCAACTGAGGTTGGATCATAGATTTCAAGCTGAAAGTGACTTTGGAGGCCATTTAGTCCTACATCTCTGTCTGCAGATAAGTAAACTGAGGCTCAGATAATTTAAGTGATTTGTCTAAGGTTAGACTAATAATAATATAACATGCAGGATTTCAACCCAGGTCTTAAAAACTCCACTGATGTACAGTAGCTTATTTGATCCTTCAAAGTAAGAATTCTTTTTTTAAAAAATACATCTTAATTGTTGTGAAGATCAACTGAAATAACATTAGTAAAGTATTTTTTAACTTAATTGTTATCAGTATTATATATTAATATAATTATATTAATAATCATAATTAACATTAATATTAATAAAATCCCCTCTTGTTTTAACATCATCTCCATTTCCACCTATATCCCTCTTCCCTCAAACACACCCCTGGAGAGGTTTTCTTATAATTAATCTCATCTCCATCTTAAAAATAAGAAAATTTAGGCTCTGAGAGATTCAATGACTTTACCAAGATCACCATTAGGAAGGAACAGGGACTGGAATCCAAACCATCTGATTCTAGTGCCAGTGTTGTTCTGTGCTGCCATCAAACCTTACTGCCTTGCCACTCCATGCTAAGGATATTGCTAGTGTAAGTAAGATAATTCAGGACCTAGAGAATTCTGAAGGGGAAGGAAGCTTTAGTGTGAACCTATTATTATGCAGATGAGAAAATTGAAGGCCAGAAAGGTCAGGGTGGTTTGTCCAAGACCACACAGATAGAAAATGGAGGAATCTGAATTTGAAATGTAAAGCTCAGCATGCATGAGTGAATGACCCTGAGCATTTGGATCTAAGCTAGATGTAGCAGTCTTACAATAATAATAACAATAATAATAAAGCACTTCAAGGTTTGCACCATTCTTTATAATTCTTATCTTATTTGATCTCTACAACAGCCCATTTAGGTAAGTGCTATTATTATTTTCATTTTACAAATGAGCAAGCTGAACAACAATAGGTTAAGTGACACTCCACAGCTATATTATAGCTAATAAAATGACTGAAACAGAATTTGAATTCAGAGCTTCCTGACACTACGTCCAGTGTCCGATCCATGGTATCACCTAGCTGTTCTGTTTTGTCAGTCTAAAGTAGACTTTACTTGCCATCTTACAGAATATGTTTCCAAGTGTCTGGAAAGCTTTTGAATTTCTTGAGATAACAGAATTTAAGTAAAAAGATACTGAAGTATGAAAGGAAATTTTAAAATTAGTGGTAGTGGTAGTAATTATATTAATAGTATTGTTTCTTAATAATAATATTATTTATTATGAAGCAATAGAACCCTGGACTTGGAGTCAGGAAGATGAGTTCAAATCCTGTCTTAGACATTTATTTACTAATTGAGTGACTGTAGGTAAATCATTTGACCTGTCTGCCTCATTTTTCTCATCTGTAAAATGGGGCTCATAACACCTATTCCCCATGATTATCATGAGGATCGACTGAGATAACATTAGTAAAGTTTTTTAAAAACCTTAAATTATTATCAATATTATTATTAATATGTTAATAGAATAGCCTCTTACATTTATGCATGCTCTCAGCCTTATCAAAGCACTTTCACACTTCAGTCCCTCCTCTCCAGCCATTTTTTTTTCTTTACTAACCATCTCTCTCCTAGAGGAACTACTGCCCTGAGTTGTCTCCCCTGCATACCCTGCTCACTTACACACAATCCTGATGGAGGACTGCCCACTCTCTCCCATTTCTTTTTATCCAACCACCTTGCTATAACATCTACCATTTCCTCTCCTACATCCTTTCCCCTTTTTATTTTTTTATTTCCAGTTCTGAATGCTTTCCTTCCTTTCATTTTCTCTACCACCCATTGAGAAGGCAAGAAATAGAATACTTAGCCTTATAACATATCCAATTTCCTTCTCTTTATCATCTACTATCTTTTTATTTATGTAAACCACTAGGTTGGCTCAAACACCTACTGGTTGTTGACCATGAACAAGTTGCTTAATCTCTGGGAGCCTCAGTTTCCTCACCTGTAAAATGGGAATAATAATAAAATCTGTTATTGTGGTTACTCTCAAATGAGATAACACCTGTGAAGAGCTTTGTAAACCTTAAATGCTAGTTGTGGTTGTGCTCTCTTGCTTCTATTAAAACAGGAAAGGATCTGAGAGGAGTGCTATAAATTGTTGGGTGTTTGTGTTTTAAGGTGAATGAGTTTCATTCTAAGTGAAGATATTTTTTCTCAGCCCCTATTTTCTTTGGAAGTGGGGGGGGAGTAGATAAATTTGAGATGCCGGTTTCCTTAGAGCTGTTAGTTTGTCCTAGATCTGAATTGTGGAACTAAGGGCTTTGTCCCCATTAAGGGAATTTCTAACAGCAAATAAATGGAAAGATAAGTATAGGCTGCCTCCCCAACCTTAGTTTTCTCATTTCCAAAGAGACTAGATTATCCCCAAGGTCCCTCTTAGCTCCAACAATTGGTGAGTCTCTGAGAGTGGGGGGGTGCACCTCATTGTGCTCCTTAGGAGCCCAATTCTCAAGGCAAGACTGTTTTAGTCCTTTCTAAAGTGAATGCATGGGAGGGAGATATTTATAGTCACTCATGTCCTCCTTGCTGGTCTCTGCCTCCTGGCTGGCTGATCTGTCCATGTTTGCTGTTACTAGAAGCTCTTGGGATCTGCTGCAGATGGACAAAAAGTGTGGAAAAGTCTCTTCTAGGACGCAAAGAGTGATCTGCCATCACTCAGACTCCCTCTAGATCAAAGATTTTTTTAACCTGAATCCATGAACCTATTTTTAAAACTGTATATTATATATATTTGTGATCTTGTATATTTGATTTTGTGCCGAGGACCATCATTCAGATAAGGGATCTTTGGCTTCATCCCACTAAGTACCCTGATATTTTGCTGTTCCCTTCTTTCCTTTTCTATGCCTTGTTTTTGCTTCATCGGTCACTCTCAGTCTTTCCTTTGAACCAACAGATATGTCCAAGACCTTTTAAAAATACCCTTTGCTTAACCCTTTTGCCCTGTAAACCTTGTATGTCTCTGTCATTTGTGTCTACCCCCTGCCCTCTAGCTCCTCACACCCACTCATTCCTTACTCCCTGGAAATCTGGCATCCATCACCACCACCTCACTGAAATAGCTCCCACAGAGGTCACTGACTAATCCCTTGTCGCCGGATCTCATGACCTCAATTTTCCCGTTCTCATCCTCCCATGTTTCAGATAGTCCAGAGTTGAGTGGAGTGGACAGACATTGGCCAGTTGTGGTCTGCATTGTCAGAATGCCCACCTCAAGGAGATCGTGGATCTAGTGGACTGTTCCTGAGGCAATAATGCTATTATTATTATTATTATTATTATTATTAATTCATTATTATATTAATGCTACCGTTCCTAAAACTGTCTGCTCTCATTTCCACAACTGATTCTGTGGTTCTCCCACCCCTCTGATCATCCTCTCTTTTACTATCTTAGGGCCCCTCCAAGTTTCTCTCCATTCTGCATGCTGACCTTTGGGGATCCTCTCTGCTTCTCTGTTTCAATGATGAACGTCATGCAATTACCCAGATCTCTCTCTCTCTCCCTCTTTCCCCCTCAGAACTTCAGAATTACCTTTCCAGCTGCCCTACTGCCCTACTGCCTCTTCTTGAATTTAATTTAACTCAGTAAGCATTTCTGATGAATTTTATTTCTCTTTTGACCCTTTCTGGAGTTTCTCGTTATTACTCTGTGGTTCTCTTAGAAGTCCACCAAAAGTCTGGGTCCCCAAGCATAAGCTTGCAAGATTGCTTGTGCTCACCACTGAGGAGGGGTAAGATAGGGTAGGGGGAGGTTGGTGAGGCAGGAGTATTGAAGGAGGACCCTCATTCCATTTAGTAGCTACTTGGGTAATACTTCACCAGTATTAATTTATGACCTCATTTTTCTGACCTGTAAAATGGGAAAAATCATTTATCTCATGGAGTTGTTGAGAAGATCAGTTAAGCTAGTGTATATTAAATCTTAAACATATTTGCAAACCTCAAAGTGCTGTATAAATACCAGCTACCATCATTATGTTATGGTTTTTTTTTTACCTTCCCGAGAGTTCTGTCTTTTCCTATGGATTGACTTATAATTTCTCTACATTTAGTTCATGATTCTATACTTTAAAGTTAGAGAGGTTAAAGAGGCAGAAAATAATTCATATGCCATCTTGCTGATTATGTGATCTTCAACAAGTATTTATCAAGCATTCACTATGCACTAGGAACTGGGAATGCAAAGATAAAACTAATTGATCCTTTTTCTTAATTAAAAAACTTACATTCTAATGAAACAGCATGAGCACAGATAAGTTAAGATTAAGTGTGGACCCAGTAATTTCACCAGAAGAGATGTAACTCTTTCTACCTGGTGGGATCAGGAAAAGATCGTAAAGAAGAGGGTGGTACTTTCAGAGACCCAGAGATTCAAAAGGGCAGACAGAGGCAAGGGCGATGTATTCCAGACATGGAAATACGGTGACAGGAGATGAAATAGAATGTACAGAGGATAGTAAGTAGACCAGTTCAGTTGGAAAATATGAAAGAGGGAGTAGGATATAATCCATCTGGAAAAGTAAAGTAGATACAAATTGATTTTAAATGTGTTTATATTTTATCTAATGTGCTTATTATGGTTAATATGTTTATATTTTATTCTATTTATGTATCAATATATGGATACTCCAGTTTCCTGAGGAGGAGAATGCCATGGTCAGATCTGTGCTTTAGGAACATTGATTTGGCAGCTCTCAAGAGCAAATAGAATGGAGAAAGGAGAAGATGGAGACCAGAAAAATCACTAAGGAGACTATAGTGGTACCCAGGACCACATATTGGGTATTCCCAATATGGAGGAAGCATTTGGGAGGGACCAGAGTTTGCCGTAGAGTTAGAAGGAGGGTTAACAGGTGAGGTGATACATATAGATGTAAATTTGCATACCCAAAATGCAGATTGAAACAGCAATAAGATTTCACTTCATACCTAGAAAATTGTTGAAGATATCAAAAGATGGGAATAGTCAGTGTTGGAGGAACTGTGAAAAAACAGGCACATCAATACAATATTTATCAAGCTATGAACTGATCTGATTTGTGAGAAGTAATTTAGAATCATGCCTCCCCCCAAAAGTGACTTAAATGGCCATACTCTTTGATCCAGAGATATCCCACTATGTAGTATACCCCACAAGGAGGTCAAAGACAAAAGGAAAAGCTTCATATAAACCAACATATTCATGGCAGCACTTTTTATGGCAACAAAGACCTGGAAAGAGTAGATGCCCGTTGATTGGGATATCTAAACAAATAGTGTTGCATAAATATAATGCAATATATTACTCTGTTATAAGAAATGATAAACTTGAGGGATTCAGAAAAACACAACAAGATTTATATGATCTGATAAAAAAAATCAATAAACAGAACCAAGAAAAGAATATACATAATGACTTCAACAATGAAAGTGAAAAGAGCAACAAAAAGAAAAAAACCTGAATGCTTCAGTAATTTTAATAACCAAGCTTGATACTAAAGTAGAGTTGAAAAAAATCCAGCCTCCTTTGCCAAGTTGGGAAACTAAATTGTCAGCCTTAGTTTTAATGATGGTTTGTTTGCCAGAATTGGGGGGGGGGTTCCACTTTTTTTTTCTTTGTTATAAAGTTTGGCTCATTTAGGTAGATAAGGTAGGAGGAATATATTTGGAGGTGAAGATTTTGAAAAGGCAACATATTATTAAGATTTTTTTAAAAGAATTAGGCAAATCATTTCATTATTTTCTCCATCTGTGAAATAAGAGATTTGAACCAAGCTACTTGGTCTCTCCTAGCTCTAAAATTCTTTCCTTCCCCTATTGCCTCAAAAGGAAGATAGCTGTTAAAAAAAATACTTGTTGAAGTTTGCTTCCCAACAACCAAAGTAAAATTTTGTTGATATATTTCACTTAGTTAAAAATATCATCTAGTGTTACTTTGGGAAGTATTTCTGGCTTAAATAATCCTCTAACATCTGGTTTCCCTTCCAAAGTTTTCTGCATTAGCAAACCATAGGGTAAGTTATTGCACAAAGTCCTTTTCGATGAATGACTATAAAAGGAAGGAAGTTTGAGATCTTCTGTTTTTAATCTTGTTTACACCTTGAAGTGTTTTTTTGACAAGATTTGGGCTACAATTTTCAGAAATCTGTTCTCTCCCAAGCAGTTTCTGAGTCACCTCCACTATTCATAGAATAGCAAGTGTGAACAGTGGGGGAACATTGAGGCTCATGGCAGTGACTCATGATAAATGTCTTTAAGAACTTATGTAATGTATGCAAGTACCCTCCTCCTTTAGTTGGGGTGAGGGTGGGGGGTAGGGAGCCTCTTGGAGAAGCTCCTAGGCCTCTTTCCTCTTCTCTGAGGGATGGGGTCTAAAGATGTAGGACTGCTATCTATACAGTCAGACAGGACTCTTCTTCTGAAGAGGGAAATTTCCAATTTTCCTTCTAGCCCTTACCCCTTCTTAAAGGACCTTCAATACAAGGGGCAAGGAACCATTTAGGAGTGACTGCCCCCTGCATATCTACCTCTATGGAAAGTGTTACTTCCCTTCCCATTTTGTTAAAAAAAGAAAGGTGTGGTAGAAGGGACAGCTAAGGGGACTGTGGTAATAATGGTTAACAAAAATCAACAATAAAAAGAATTATTCTTGCCTATTTCAAACCATCTTTATGATACAAAGCATGTTTATAGATCACAGGACCTCAAATTTAGAAACCTCTATCATTTTGTGGGTCCTCCTGTTACTGATGAGAAAAATAAGATCTAGGAAGATGGTGACATGGTCAGAATAACAAAGCTTATTATACATGTCTGAGGCAGGATTTGAATCCCAAACCTCCTGACTGTAGGTCTAGTGCTCTATGCTGCTGTAGATTTAAACTATGGTGACCTGAGTGAACGCCAGATAGATTTTGAAAGTGATGATATAAGGCGTTTGGGAATTCTGCCATATATATCAATCACGGTATTTTTTCTGCATGATTCATTAAAGACTTATTCCAGTGAGCCAATATAGTGTGAGATTGAGATGAGATTTCACCAGCAGAGCAGCAGCTCTGGTAGATCCCGCCAACCCTAAGTCATATTCAGGTCTAGAGCCGAACCCTGTATGTGCCTTGTTGTCTTAGGACCAGTCTCGTTAGGGACAGAGATTCACTGATATAGGGGTGGCCACCAATTGATGGCTTTTCCCAGCTATTATAACTCACAAAGGCATGTGGAGGGGTCCCCAAAGCCTGCATCAATAATGGGAGTGACTACAATAAGTATGGAGTGCTGGCCCAAGGACTCCTGTTCAAATCCTACCTCTGCTACTTCTTTCCTGTGTGGCCATAGGCAAGCCCTTCATCTCTCTGGGCCTCAGTTTGCTCACCTGTAGAATGAGAGCTCCAGGGGTCCCTTCCAACTCCTGAGTCAATTCTTGTAGACTTGAAGAATTAACTGTTTCCTTTCTTTGAACCGTTGCTCTTAAGCACACTTAGAATTTCTTAGTCCAGATATTAAGGGGTTCAAACAGAAGAAAGACAACATGTAGTTACATAGAGAGTAAGTTGGCCTCTGACCCCAGCTGGCTAAAGGGCAAGTCACATCCTCTTTCCCAGTGTCCACTCTAGGCAGATCCCCAAGACTTAAAATCACTGAGAGAGAAGGTGCCATTCTTCATTGACAGAGTTTCTTTACCCAGGAATTCTCTATATTAATGAAATGGTAGTTGTAGTCCCCATCAAAGTAGAAAGGGACCACAGACCACCATTTATCATCTAGTCTGTTATGGTTGTTAATATGAGAAAGATGGGATTGATCATACATCTCTTTTTTTCTCTAACATTTTATATTCCCTTCCAGTTTATTGAAGGAAGGTACTTACGAATGAAGGAATGAACATGTTTTAAGTACTAGTGATATAGTTTTAAAAATCCATGATCTCAAGGATTTCACATCTAATGGCAGAGATAACACAAACATGAATGTGTACATGTGTGTATACACATATACACTTGTGTTTATACATACACATGTATTCTATAAACATATTATGTGTACACATAGGTGTACATGGAAATACATGTGTTTTGAATATGTATTCTAGGTCTGTATTGTGTAAATATGTGTTTTATATGTGTATAACTATACATACAAAAAGTGGGGGAGGGAGAGGAGAGAGAGGGACAGCTTTCCCAGTAAATCTGAGGGGAAGGTCACAAAGGTCCTTGGGGTTTCGTGATAACTCAGTTGATGATACATCTTCATTATTGTCACTTGTGCTGACAAGACTCTATCGGCTGAGCCATCTGACAGTGCCACGGACTTTGGTAATGAGGGCTTTCTTTTCCTGGCCTTCAGTAGCTGTGGCTGCTGTGGAGGGCTCTCAGAGAGCAGGGCCTGCCTTCTGCTTCTCTTTGTACCTCACGCATTTAGCACAGTGTCCGGCACATAGTGGGCACTCAATAGATGCTGGTTGGTTATTTGACTGAAAGCAGGGAGTCCAGGTCACATCTCCCCAAGGATTGCTTCCCAGGATTAGGGGCTGCTATCCAGAAGCAAAACTGAATCAGGGGCTGGGGCAGGGGGGAAAGAGAAGGTTCTCTTGGACTCAGGTCCCTATTGAAGGCAACCGATCGATAGTTGGTATTGGTGGAGGCAAGTATGGCAAGTCCCTTCTCCTTTCAAATCTTAAATACCTGATTTTATCTATGTGTTCCCCACAAATAACTTAAGGTTCTAATTAATTTATTTTTGGACTGTATGTGATTTCATCCTCCAGGGAATTCCCTGTGAGTTCATTCTCTCTAGCTCTATAATGTATAGTTTGGGAGAGATTATGTGACTTGTCCAACATCACACAGTCAGTATATATCAGTGAGGAATCTTAAACCCTGGCCTTCCTGGGGCTTCTGAGACCAGCATCAGTCTGCTGTGCCCTGACTACAGTGAGAAAACCTACTAAATGTTTGTGGAATTAAATCAAAATCTGTTTTTCTTTTTTTCCACCTGTTACTCATTGATAGTCTCTTTTTTTCCCCACTCTGAAGCCTTTTTTTTCTCTGTGCCATCTTGCAAGTGGCAGAAAGAAATAGATCTGGGAGCGGAAGAAAATGGGAAAATGGGGTGGGGTAGAGATTTTCTGGAAGGGGACATTTGGGATGTCTTATAAGAAATGATTTCCTCTTTTCCCAGGCTCATTTTAAGATCTCTTTACTAGCCAGCAGGCAGTGCTGAGCTGTGGCCAAACTCAGGTGAAATATTAAAAACCAGAATGAAGATACAGGGGCACAAAAAAAAAGTTTACTAATTTATTTGAGTTCCATTATGCAGACAACTTGGTGCATCTGTGTCGGCCCTTCTATCTGAGTTTCATTATTTTGGGCTGTGAATTTCTGTTTTCTTTCAGGAAAATATAGAAAATTGTTTGAAAATTTAAAACACATTAACAAAGATTCCTAGCATTAATTCATACCAATCTGTCAGATTGCTCTTGATATGGAAACTTGTCAAACGTGCTGATTTGATTGTAAAGACAATTGTAAGATTGTAAAGATTGTCTCCCCAGCACCTAATTAAAGAAGGTATGGATTTTCCAATACCTTTGGATTTCTCTTTGATAGTAAGGTAGGTCATTGGGAATGGATGTTTTTGATCACTGCTATATCTTATGGAGAATATTCTTTTTGAAGAAAGGTGAAGATTGGGGAAGTTTTTTAATCAATCAGTCCACAATTCCTGTGAGTCAACATTGTAAACCAAGTTCAACTAAGGAATTATATTCGGTGCTGTGAGAAAACAGAAGAATTTTCTATTTAGTTGATTTTCATTTTTCAAGAAAAATAGCCCTTCTCAGCCTCAGAAGATCTTAAATCTAGTTGTTTCCTATATCAAATAAACAGGCTTTATATGTTTTAGAAATCAACTCTTTGTAGAGGGGGTGTACAGGTAGAGTGTCTATTTCCACAAATGTATTGTGGAAATATGAAAAACTTGTATTGCCTTTCATGTCTTGTAAATGGCAGGATCAAAAGGCAGAAAGAGAGAGATCTGGGAGTGGAAGAAAATGAAAAAGGGGTGAGGTAGAGATTTTCTGGAAGGGGACAGTTGGAATCTCTTAGAAGAAATGATTTCTTCCTTCCCTTCATTTTAAGATCTCTTTACTAGCCAGCACGCAGGGCTGAACTGTGGCCAAATTTAGGTGAAATTTTAAAAACCAGAATGAAGATACAGGGGCACACACACACACACACACAAAAAGTTTATTAATGTATTTGAGTTCATTACACAGACAACTTGGTGCATCTGTGTCATCATTTCCACCTGAGTTTCAATATTTTGGGCTGCGAATTTGTTTTCAGTAAGCATCAGTGAGGAATCTTGAACCTGGGGCCTTTCTGTGTCTGGATCATGGTATTATTTCATGTTTTGCAGAGGGGCTAAGAAGCCAGTAGGGCAGAGGAGAGACTTCCTCTCTTTCCTAATTACTCTTGTTACCTAGATGCCCAGCCCTATTGTTTCTAGCTGTGGAAAGATGGCAAACGTCATCTGTTCCTTCTGAATTCAGTGCCCTGGGGGAAAGCCCAGGTCGCTGTGCCTTAGTTACTGACTCCCGATCTGGAAGCTTTCTTTTCTCAGAGTCCTTCAGGTATAATTATTCTCTTTCAAGATCCACAGCAACATGGTTCCTCACGTGGAGTTTTCCAGTTCCCAACTGAGCAACCCTAGATCTAAAAAGCTCCAGTCCCCCAAAGCTTGAGTTCCCCCAAATTTGCATACTAAAAAATGAACGAACTCCAGTTCTTTTCATCCAATGAAATAATTGACCACTGTAATTGGGATAAGGAAAGCCCAGTAGTTGTTTACTGTTGTAAAAAAAAAAAAAAAAAAGCCCAAATGCAAGCAGAAATTTAATAAACTGCAAAATAGTATTTTCTGAGAACAGACATATATATCATGGCTCTTGGCTTTGAAAGAGCTTCTAGCAGTTTTTGAAACACTACCACCCATACTACTTATCTCTGCGGGATCAAATCCAGCCCGGATTTTTCTCCCCCATATGCTAAAACTTGGCAAATAAATTGATTTTTTGCGGCATCTTTTTGGCCAGTGACATGTTGGGGCTGTCTGTTTTGTTCCACTAGGATGCTACGGGAGGTCAGCGTGGTCAGCGGCAGCAGGGAGGTGCCCCTGGATCTCTTTTTGATCGTTTTTGGGTTTTTTTTCCCCCCTTCCTTTTAATGAGGGCTAGCACATTTCCACATTAGTTGGCTGCCTTCATAAAGCAGCCGAAGGTCACAGCAGCTCGGGCCCTGATCCTTTTCTTTGTGCCTATAATATAATTGGCTGATTGTGCCAGTGATGAGTGAGCCCCCTCCCCCAGCCCAGCCTGGCTCCTGTTATTAAAGCCTGCTTGCTGGTTTCCCGGGGAGAGCGCCTCGCCTGGGCTCGGCTCGGCTCGGCTCGGCTCCTGCTCCGCTCGGCTCCGCTCTCGGGGAAGGCAGGCAGGACCATTGCGGCAGAGCGAGCAGCAGCACAAGCAGCATCCATCTTAACCTGCGGGAAAGCTCCCTCTCTCCCTCCCTCTCCCTCCGCCTGTGGCCCCTCTCCCCTCGCTCAGCGGATGCTCAGCGCTCCCTCTCGCTCCTCAGCTCCCCAACCCAGTCCTCCGTCTTGCTGCCTGCCCTCTATGATGCTCTGAGATGGTACATCAGGAAAACTGCTCGTATCAGGTAAGATGGGGCAGGGAGGGCCTGGTTGCCTTTTCCCAGAGCAGCAGGTTGCCCCCTTTTCGCCGTTTTCCCAGGGATCTTGCAGCCCTCTGCTTCCTCCTTTCCAGCATAACAACCTCTGAATTGTAATTAGGTTTTCTGGGAGTAATGTAGCAGAAAATACTGCTTCTTTGGCCTTTCAAGTGTTGGGGAAATCCATAGAGATAATCGGTTTCTGCACATTCTGTGTGCCTGGGGGGAGGAAAGGAGGAGAGGAGGGGGGGCTTTAAATGTAATTGAATTTCAGGAGGGGAAACTATCCTGCTCAGTATTATATAACGCCCAAACGCACGGCCTTCCCTTCTTGGGCTTAGTGTGGGAATGGGTCCACCCCCCACGGTTTTTAGTCAAATCTTTGCTAATTACAGGGAGAGGGGCCAGTCATTGAAACTAGGCGTTTACCAAAAAAAACGTTCCCTGCTTTGCATTCTGCAGTCTTGTACTTGTCTCAAGTTGCATCTGTGTGTTTTCCTGGGCTCCTTTTCTTTCTGAAACAAGGATGTTGCCTCGCAATGGGGATGAATAAACGTCGCAGGAAAATCTCAGGCTTCGGAACTCGACGCAAACTAGCCTTTTTTTTTTTTTTTTTTCTCAGTACATTTGCGGCTGGTGCCCATGTTAGTTTGATGCTGGGAGTTAGGAAACGAGTTGGATTCAGGGTGTTTTGTAGAGCTCGCTTCTCAGTCGTTAGCCGTCCCTTTTGGATTTCTTTCCAGAGCTAGCCCGAACAGCACAATCGGTACAAATCACAAGCTAAGCTGTATTTTTTATTTTTATTTGTAATGGTGGCATTAAACAGCTGGCCACACTGCCAGGCGGGTGCTGGCAGTTGATTGGTGGGGGTATGATTTCAGTTGACAGACTGTTACCCAGACACGGAGTGTGTAATTCCATAACGTGGGCTGTGCCTTCTTCTGTGGGACCTGTTACTTGAGCCCAGCAGGTGTTTCTCTCAGGAGATGGGGTTTCAGGGGCAGGAGGGGCACTGGACAAAATGGGTGACAAGGGGGTCCTCCCCTCTGTGGAGATCCTGGAGCTGAAGAAAAGGTATTCTTCTGTCTTCAGAGCCACGGTTCTAACCTTTGGGGTTTTGTCGGTTTAAGATGCATTTGTCATGTGTGTATTAGGACGGGGATGAGAGAGAGAGGGAAGGAGGGAAGGATAGATCCCCAAAGAGGGTGAGACTGGATTGCTTGGATTTACCATCACATCCTTGCCATTTTCTCCATTTTAATTGTGTTGAGCTCATATAATGGCGCTGGGCTTGAAATCAGGAAGGGCCCACGTTCAAATTCTGTGACTGTGAACATGTTCCTTAATGTCACTGAGTTCAGTTTCCTTGGGGATAAAATAGGAGTCATAATACAGCCCATTTACAAAGCTGTTAGGAATAAAACCTTTTATAAACCTTGAAGCTTTAGAGAAATGTGTGGTTATTAGTTGTCTTTTTTTTTTTAAATACTGATGCGGATTTAGCATCATGGTTTCCAATTTAGAAGATGATAGGATAACAACTCAAGAACTGTTGTAGTTTTCAGAGGCCACCCATTTCACAGATGAGGAAACCGAGGTTCAGGGAGATGTAAGTGACTTGCCTGAGGTCACATGTGGTTAAGGCTGGATGATGGGATTGGTCTCACCTCTATACCACATGAAGACAAGATCTGTTTCCTCCTTCCATCCCCTCTGCCTAGCACACTACTTGGCACAGTTCTTGGTAAATAAATGCTGGTTGAGTTGATTTATTGATTTGCAACCTGCTAATGGCAATGGAGGCTCCTCCAGACCCACCACGGGGAGTTGTGGGGTTAGTGGGAGCGCATGCCCATTGTGTTTCTTGGGCATCAGGGCTAAGTGACGGGAAGTGATTAGACCATAGTAATGGCTTTCCTCTTAAAGAACTCCAGCTTGTCCATTAACAGGGTCCCTTTAATAGTACGGCTCGGCCCTTCCCAAGAAAAATAAATGCACAAGTGGGTCATTACAGAAAGGCCGGGTATCGGATTCTGCCTCTTAATGATGTTCTTCACTTAGAACAGTCACGAAAGGAGAGTTTCTTTTAAAACCCACTTGCTGTTTGGTTACGTGGAGCAGGGCCGGGAGCAAGGTGGAGAGAAGCTTATTAGCCTTGAAGGAAAAGACAAATCTCAAAAATCCTAGGCCTTCCAGTCAAACCAGAGGCCGTGTCTAGCTGGGTGCAGGAGGGCTGCTTTCCTAAGTGGCTGGGAAGGGAGAGGTGAGAGTCCAGTTGAGGTTGCCTTAGTCAGCTGGGAGATCAGCAGTTCAGTGCCTTTCAGAGACTCCCCTGGTTTTACCTTACCTGCCTTCTACCTCCAGTGAAACTGGCCATTGCTTCACCTCTACTTTCTGGCTCTTGACTGTCCCTTCTCCCTTCCGAGCTTGGAAAGCAGTCCCCCTTCATCTCCTTCTCGAAATCCTTAGCTTCTCTCAAGATTTAGCTTGTATTCCAACTCCTATTTGGAAGATTAGAATCCATTCCTCATCCTCCCCCAAATTAACAGCACTCTAGCCTTCCCTCTCAAATTATTACACATGTATTCCTCTGTCTCCATACTGATTCTCACTCAGTCAATTGTAAGCTCCTTGAGGAGGGTAATCATTTTTGTTTTGTCTTTGAATCCATCATATTTAACTCAGTGGGTGCTTGATTGATGTATGTTGGAATGAATGGTTTTGATATGGATTTTAATCTTTTTTAAAAATAAAAACTGAGGCAGCTAGGTGGCGCAGTGGATAGAGCATCAATCCTGAAGTCAGGAGGTCCTGAGTTCAGATTTGACCTTAGACACTTAAGACTTCCTAGCTATGTGATCCTGGGCAAGTCACTCGACCCCAGTTGCCTCAGCAAAAATAAAATAAAATAAAATTGCCAAATCCCTTGCTTTAAAAATAAAAAACACTTGCATTAATATCAGCATTTCTTTCCAGTGCATTTCTAGTTGTAGCCCCAGTATCATTGTCATTTGGCTCATGAGGAAACTGAGGTTTTTTTGGGGTTTTTTTTTTTTTTTGCTGAGGCAATTGGGGTCTCCTAACTTGGATGTCAGAGAACTTTGACCATGGGCAAGTTCATTTTCAGAGCTGGCTTCTTTAGGAATCCAATGACTCAAATGATAGAAATAAAGAAGCTCTTTCTTTAATGCAAAACTTTCTCATCTCAAGCACTTTGCAAGCCAGCAGCTGCTAACACTCACTGTAAAAATATTTATTTATTTTTTTCCCAAAGTAACCATTGACTTGTGTTAGTCTTGTTGTTTTGTTGTCAGGTTATATGAATATTCCTGTTAATGTAGGAGCTACATCCCAAGAATAGAAATGGCGACTAGCCTCTTACGGGTCTTATTTATTATGCATCTGTGTTACTGCCATCAGATTTAGAGAAACTAGGGGCCTTCAGAGACCATCTAGTCCCACTCCCCCTTTTTTTTACACATAAGGAAACTGAGGTCCTTAGAGGACCTTGTCTAAGGTCACACAGATAACAAATCTGTGGTAGGTCAAGTTTCAAGCCCAGGTTCCCTGATTCCAAATTCAGATTGTTTTTCCCACTATACTAAATCACATATATACATTTGATTATTCATCTTTGCACAGTTTTATGTTCTAAAATATTTAATTAGCAAAACTTAAAGAAGCCCACAAGAGAATCTTTCTCTCCCTTTCTCTCCCTCCCCCTTTCTGAAAAATTAAACATTGGCTCTAAAATATAATCCAAAAAAGATCACGATTTATAATGGGCACAACACAATTGTCACCTGTAAACTTCTTCTGTGGTGAATGAACGAGTGCATAAATTAATGAACAAGGATTTAGTAAATGTTTTTTTTGTGTGTCCAGAAAACAGTTAACAATGCTAGCGGTCATCCAAACAACAAAAAAGACCAGGACCTCAAAATGGAATCTCTGTTTCAGTAAGGGAAAAAGATCTATGTATTTAAAAAAAAACTGAAACATTTTTAATTGATGAATTTAAAATAAATTGAAAAAGGAAGGGAAACTTTGAGCCTGATAGAACAAGCAGATGTCAGGCATAGAAACTTAGTATTACTCTTAAATTACTTATTGATTTAAAAACTAAATATCTTTTTAAAATAGCAAATATAGAAACATTAATGTTTTTTAGACCTTGGGAGAATTTTCAGCAGAATACAAGAATTTAAAGCATTATTAAGAATTGGAATACAAATAGAAAAATAGGACAGTCTCTGGTCTCAAGGAATTCACATTCTAATGAGGAAGACAACTCATTTGGCGGGAGAGTGGGTTAGCTGAAGAGGGGCAAGAAAGACCCTAAGGTTCTCTTGGTGTGGTGGAAGGGCAAATTGGCATCCACCCCAGCAGAACAGGAAGCCTGAAGGGGACTGATCTACTGCCATTGAGAAGAAGGGAAGGGTCGGAGTGGGATGGGAATTTGGGGTTCCTCCTGGAAAGGGAGTGATGGTGGGGGATGATATTATCCAGCCAGGAAAGGGTTTATTGTTAGGAAGGTTGGGGATGGGATCTGGACAGCCTGGGATATGGAAGGGAAAGACAGCCTCTGCTTGCACCAGCTCTAGCTCATTATAGGAGGTTTAGGAATCTTGGACCATGGGAAATCTTAGACTGGATGAACCCAGGGCATTTCTTTAGAAACCTCCATGAATGCAGAGGAATCGGATTTAGGTTTTTAAGTCATTTGATATCAGATCTGTTGTCTCTCAAGGACTAAAACTTTGCTTTCTGCATTCTCACATCCCTTACAGGGCCTGCCCAGTGCTTTTTATAGAGCACAGAATTGTTAGTTGATCAATTCATTCATTCATTCACTACCCATTTCTTAAGTATTTAAGTATTTGTAGGACACAGATATAAAACCTGGTCCTCTGAGTTCACTATCTTGCAATAAAGCTTAAGCAAGGTGCAAAGTGTCTTGAAAACAACATTGATATCTGATAAGTGCCACAAGAAAAGTACACACCAAATTATATAGTTGTTCAGAGGAAGGACTTCTAGCTGTGGGCTCTAAGTCGGCTTCCTGGAGGAGGCAGCCTTTGAACTGGGCCTTAAAGAAATGGGTTAGAAGCCAACAGGCAAAGCCAAGGGCATGTTCTAGGGGAAGAGAATGGCATAGACCATTGTATGCAGAAGCCAAGGCCTGCTAGGGAATTGCTTCCATGTAGGGTAGAGCATCCCCTCTCCCTGTTGCAGGGGGGAATAGGAGGCAAAGTTGGAAGAGAGCCACAGAATGATAAGGTTCCAACCAGTGTAGACAGGAGAAAATATGGTGGCATCTGGGAGAACAAAGAAGGGGAGCTTTGGCAGGGAATAGAGTCTAAGTGATTACAGAATTCTGATGGGGAAGGAATCTAGTAGATTCCCAGTCAGACTAAGCTCCCGTCCTCTCTGGGCAATCCTGCTCATTCTGACACCCATCTATGTTATTTCCTCCTGGGGAATCTGATCCTTGAGGCCAGGGACTATTTCTCTCTGAGCAAAGGTCCTGGCATACAGCAGGTGCTTAATAAATGCTTGTTGGTTAACTTATTGAAGTTCAACCCAAGAGGTTAGACATCTTAGCTATTAAACCTCAGTGCCTCACTCATGCTCACCTTATTATAAACAGGAGTGCTAGGCACTGGGGGAAATAAGTTTAGATGAATCACCAGCTCCTTCCCCATGTGAAGTTTACTGCCAGTGGATGGATGGATAGAGACAGACAGAGAAAGAGACAGAGGGGGGAGAGGGAGGAGAGAGACAGAAAGACAGACAAGACAAGAGACAGAGAGATTGAGAGAGAGAAGAAGAAAGAGGGAAGGAGAGGGAGGAAAAAGAAGAGAGAGGAAGGGGAAGAAGAGGAAGAGGGGGAGAGACTTCTTACTATGTACAGGCACTACTAAGTGCTATGTATAAAGATTTAAAGCAAAGCAGTTCGTTCTCCACCCCTCAAGAAGCTTACATTCTAATGGGGTAGGACAACCCATAATAGGGAGCAGGAAAGGGAGGAAAGAAAACCTGAGAATAAATGGAGCATATAGTAATAGTAATACACACTATTGCATGATTAGTGTATTAGAGAGTCCAAAACAAAGTTCTATGTGAGGGCTTAAGATCACAGACTTAGGGCTGGTTGGAACTGGGGGCAAGTGACTCCTGAGTCAGAGCATCCAAGGCTTCCTGAAGAAGGCAGCATTTTAAAGGAACTTTGCAGGAGGATTAGGGATTCAACAGGAGAAATGACTTTGGAATACTAGAGGTGTGATCTTGGAGAAATCACAGCATTTCCTCATTTATAAAATGAGGGGGTTGAATTGAAGCCCCTAAAACCTCTTACAGCCCCACATCTATGATTCTAAGCTGGAGAAATGGAAGAAAAGGGATCCTAGGCGGTGGGAGAAGAAATGGTTGAGGAAGGAAAAGAGAGGAATTACATCTGGAAAGATGAAGCAGGACCAAAATGTGGAGCCTCCAAAGCTGGACTGGAGGGGAAATTTGAACTTTGCTTTGGGACAATAGGGAGCCACTGATGGTTTTTCCTTTGGTTTTGTTTTGTTTCGTTTTTTGTTTGTTTTGTCAGATGCCATGACAAGAAACTGCTTAGCTAACTGCAAAGATTTTTTTTAATGGCTGCTGCCTCAAGAAGGAGAGATTAGAAAGGGAAGAGAGGGGTGGGTGATCAGAAAACCCCCATAAAGAGGTTTCCTTGGGAGCGAGGTGGAGCACCTGCCTCTGATACTTGCTATATGAACCTGGGAACATCACCCAATCTGGGTGATTCCGAGCATGTTAGAGCCCCTGACTCCCTGGGTAGGGGGCTGGCTGAAGCTGGCTCCCTCCTTCTACCCCCACCCACCCCTTAGCAGTGGATTAGAAAGGAGGAGGTTATTGAGGGCCATGTCACCACCGGTTGGAGCTGTGTAAAGAGATGGAGTGATCGACCTCCATTCTCCACTCTTGGAATGGAGCCAGTCTCTTCAGGGAAGAGCACTGGCCTCAGAATCCATCTTGGTACCTTTTAAGAGGCTCTCTCTCCCAAATGATACCTCCGAAAAATAGCCTCAGCCCAGGAGCCCGGGGAGGGGGAAGTGGACATTTAACAATTTTTCCAAGGCTTGCAATTTTCCAGAATTGAAGGGCCAGATTTGGAAATCACTCTTTAATGCTGTCCTTCCCCCACAGCCCGGCCGTGATGGGTTTTGTTTTATTGTTGTTTATTGCTGTTTTAAGCTCCCACATTATCCTGGCACAGAACTTTCCTTGGCTAATGGCAGAGTGAGTGTGGGAAATGGTTTGTTACTCTCCCCTCTTCAGGGTGTTTGTCCGCCAGGCTCAGGGGGCCTCCCCACTCTGCTGTGGAGGGGTTTCCAGGAGCTGTCCTCTGAGCCTGGATTTCCAAAGCCCATTTCCAGAGGTGCTCCTGAAACGGCCCCCGTGTCCTTCCTGATCTGAGCCATCTCCCAGCACGGCAGGCAGGACAGTGAGCCTTTGTAGCAAACTGGGACGTTGGGGATCAGCTGGTTTGCCAATGAATCGGCTGAAAAAGCTTGTAGATATCCACCAAAGGGGCTTTTTTTCAACGTAGAGATTGGGCGATGGAAAAGACACCGAATCTTCAAGGCCAGGACCCAGATGCAAATCCTGACTGTCCCATTTCCTCTCCCCGGAACTCTGTGCCTCCTTTATAAAAGGAAGGGGTCCTCTGATGTCCTTATGCAGTCACGCATCCAGCAGGTCCTGGCCTTCTTACTGATATTTTTTCTCTCACTGACCACTGCCCAAGGTTTTTATTCAAGTCCCTTAATTTCCCAAAAGCGTCAGAATGTTCTGAGTGTCCAAATAAGGTCTCTTTCCCAATGCCCCGAAGGACTGGGCTCTGTCCTGGGCACCACCACAGTTTGGGACGGATATTGAGGTGCTGAGGACGGTGAGCCTCCCTGAGTCCACTTTACATGGGGACTGGTCAAAGGAAGCTTAGAAGAGGAGACATGATCGTTGTCTTCAAGTGCTTGAAAGGCCGGGGAGCCAAGGATGAAAGGTGCCCCAGGAGAGAAGGGGCTCCCCTCTCTGGAGGTTTTTGGATGGGGCCTGAATGACAAGAGCATGAATCCTTTGGGAAGGATGCGCCAGACTGGAGGGCCTTGAGGGTGTCTTACAACTATAATATTCTGTGAATAACTAACCCCCCAAATACTGAACCTCGTGGGGGGGGAGGGGAGGAACCTCACATTTTCTAAACTGCTGAGTGAAACGTTGAGTTCAGACTTAGCAAATGAATGAGAGGTCTGTAAACTAGGTCACAGATGGGGAAACTGGGTCGAGTGTGATACTACCAGTTTAATTTAGAGCAGGACACCCTAGGTCTTTTTGGCTGCTTGCTGAAAAGAATACCCAGACTGCAATGGTTAAAAATAAAGAGGGGGAGGGGAGGCAGAGGATATTTGAGATTCCAAGCCAGCAGGGCTCATTTCTCAGGCCCTCCTTCTCCGTATCTGTGAGATCCCGACTTTCACGTCAGGCGTCGTATTCAAGTTATTTCAGAGCCTGCCCGTTTTATTCCCACAGTCATCTCGGATAGGGAAAAAACTTAGCTAAAGGGAATATTATAGGCTTCCCTCACAAAATGTTTACCCTCCAAAAGCTATGGCTCCCTGTGAATTCTAGAATGAAATACATTAAATACATCTGGTACTTAAAATCCTTCCCATTCTGACTTATAGGCTTATAACCTATTTCTCCCTCCTCCCCCTCAGTTCCTTCCAGACACTCTTTGATCCAAACTGATATTTTTATCCCCACAAAAGACACCATCTCCCATCTCTGTGACTTTGTACTGAATGCCTCCCCCCATGTCTACCGCTCACTCCTCTGCCTCTTAGAATAATTCATCGTTTTCATTAAAGCTTAGTGCCTTCTGCATAAGACTTTTTCTGATCTGCCCAAATGCTGGAGCTTTGACATCAAATTTCCTTATAGTTTTTATTCTATTTCTTTTTCATACAGCATCAAACCCCATCAATATTGTATGCAGTACAATATTATATCAAGCGTACAATATTCCATTTAGCTAAGTTTTTCCTTATTAGAAATAACTGCGGGAATAAAATGGACAAGATCCTAAATAACTTGGATGTAGCGCCTTATGTGAAAGTTGGGGTGTCACAGATAGATAGAAGAAGGGCCTGAGAAATGAGCCACGCTGGCTCAGTTTCATCAAATCAGACTAGTCTTACCCT
>JAJPUD010015628.1:21586-36741 GCA_023553655.1 Myrmecobius fasciatus | reverse complement strand
CTTTTCCTTAAAATGATCAGTAGCATCTATTTAAAACCATCAGCAAGCATCATATGTAATGGAGACAAACTAAAACCATTCCCAATAAGATCAGGAGTGAAACAAGGCTGCCCACTGTCACCATTACTATTTAATATTGTATTAGAAATGTTAGCTTTAGCAATAAGAGAAGAAAAAGAGACAAAAGGAATCAGAGGAGGTAATGAAGAAACCAAATTATCACTCTTTGCAGATGACATGATGGTATACTTAGAGAACCCTAGAGATTCAACTAAAAAACTACTAGAAACAATTCACAACTTTAGCAAAGTGGCAGGATTCAAAATCAATCCACATAAATCATCAGCATTTTTATATATTACCAACAAAGTTCAGCAGCAAGAGATACAAAAAGAAATTCCCATTCCAAATAGCAGATGATAGGATAAAATATTTGGGAATCTATCTGACAAGGAAAAGTCAGAAACTATATGAACTAAACTACAAAACACTTTCCACACAAATAAAATCAGACCTAATCAATTGGAAAAATATTAAGTGCTCATGGGTAGGCAGAGCAAACATAATAAAAATGACAATACTACCCAAACTAATCTACTTATTTAGTGCCATACCAATCAAACTCCCAAGAAATTATTTTACAGATCTAGAAAAAATAGTAGCAAAGTTCATTTGGAAGAACAAAAGGTCAAGGATTTCAAGGGGATTAATGAAAAAAAAGGCAGATGAAGATGGCCTTGCTGTACCAGATCTAAAACTATATTATAAAGCAGCGGTCATCGAAACCGTTTGGTACTGGCTAAGAAATAGAGCAGTTGATCAGTGGCACAGGATAGGTTATCAGGACAACCCAGGCAATAACTTTAACAATCTAGTATTTGATAAACCCAAAGACCCCAGCTTTTGGGATAAATACTCACTATTCGGCAAAAACTGCTGGGAAAATTGGAAACTAGTGTGGAAGAAATTAGGGCTTGACCCATACCTAACACCACATACCAAGATAAGATCTAAATGGGTTCATGATCTAGATATAAAGAGGGACTTTATAAGCAAGTTAGAGGAATGTAATATAGTTTATCTCTCAGACCTGTGGAGATGGAATAAATTTATGTCCAAAGAAGATCTGGAACTTCTAATTGAACACCAGATGGATAATTTTGATTATATTAAGTTAAAAAGTTTCTGCACAAATAAAACTAATGCAGACAAGATTAGGAGGGAAGCATCAAATTGGGAAATCATCTTTACATTTAATGGTTTGATAAAGGCCTCATTTCAAAAATATATAGAGAACTGTCTCATATATATAAGAATTCAAGCCACTCTTCAATAGATAAGTGGTCAAGGAATATGAACAGACAATTTTCAGATGATGAAATTAAAACCATTTCTAGTCATATGAAAAGTTGCTCCAAATCACTATTGATCAGAGAAATGCAAATTAAGACAACTCTGAGGTACCACTACACACCTGTCAGATTGGCTAAAATGACAGGAAAAGATAACGATGAATGTTGGAGGGGATGTGGGAAAACTGGGACACTGATACATTGTTGGTGGAATTGTGAATGGATCCAACCATTCTGGAGAGCAATTTGGAGCTATGCTCAAAAAGTGATCAAACTGTGCATATCCTTTGACCCAGCAGTGTTTCTACTGGGCCTATATCCCAAAGAGATCTTAGAGGAGGGAAAGGGACCCACATGTGCAAGAATGTTTGTGGCAGCCCTTTTTGTAGTGGCTAGAAAGTGGAAACTGAAGGGATGCCCATCAATTGGAGAGTGGCTGAATAAGTTATGGTATATGAATGTTATGGAATATTATTGCTCTGTAAGAAACGACCAGCAGGACGATTTCAGAGAGGCCTGGAGAGACTTGCATGAACTGATGCTGAGTGAAACGAGCAGAACCAGGAGATCATCATACACAGCAACAACAGTATTACATGATGATCAATTCTGATGGACATGGCTCTCTGCAACAAAGAATTGTCTCAAACCAGTTCCAATTGTTCACTGAAGAAACCCATATACACCCAGAGAGGATATGAAATATGGATCACAACGTATCATTTTCATGATCTCTATTGATATTTGCTTGCATTGTGTTGCCTTTCTCTGATTTTCTTTTTTTTCTTGTAGATAGGATTTTTCTTACATAACTTGTCAAGTATTATTACATTATTAACATGTCATGGACTTCCTGCCATCTAGGGGAGGGGAGGGGACTGGGGGTAAAATTTGTAATGGAAAGCTTTACAAAGATCAATGCTGAGGAACTACCCATACATATGTTATGCAAATAAAAAGCTTTAAAAAAAACATAACATTTTCATGTTCTCTATTGAGGTTTGCTTGCATTGTATTTCCTTTATCTGATTATTCTTTCTTGTAGATATGATTTCTCCTGCACAAAAAATGATGTGTGGAAATAAGTATACACATATTCAATTTCTTAAGTATTCTAACATAGTTAACATGTAGTGGATATCCTGCCATCTAGGGGAGGGATGGGGAGTAGGGGGAAAAATTTGTAACAGAAAGCTTTGTAAGGGTTAATGTTGAGGAATTACCCATACATATGTTTTGCAAATAAAAAGTATTAATAAAATAAAAAAAAATTAAAAAAAAAAAAGAGAGACCTTCCAAGTGGGACAAAATCCAGAAATATTGGCTAAAACCTGTAACATTTTCAATCTTCCCAAGTTTAAATTAGTAATTTAAATTATTAATTATTAGTAATGAATAAAAGAAAAATTTAAATTCATTAAGAAACTTCTATATCAGAAAAGATTTAAGTAAATAAAGGTTTAAGTAATTGATAAATGATCAAAAGGTATGATCTATGCTCAAAGCACTATAAATTAAAGCATACCCTTTGACCTAACAATACCACTACTAGCCATGAATCCCAAAAGAGATTTTTTTAAAAAGGAAAAATAACCTATATGCACAAAATTATTTATAGCAATTCTTTCCTCAAGACAAAAAATTGGAAATTGAGGGAACACCCATCAAATGGGGAATGGCTGAATAAATGGTGGTGGTGATTATGATGGAATGTTACTGTTCTCTGGTTAATAATTAGCATAATGCTCTCAGAAAAAACTTGGAAAGTACTCCTTGAACTCACGTGAAGCAAAATGTACCCGTACACAAAATAATAATAATTACAATATAACAATGTTCTGGGCTGATTAGCTATAAATGGCTTTGCTATTTTCAGCAGGACAATGATCCACGACTAGTCTGAAGGACTTATGATAAAAAATCCTATCCATACCCAGTGAAGGAACTGATTGTGTCTGAATACAGACTTAAGCATATTCTATCTCTCTCTCTCTTTTTTTTAAACTTTACTTTTCTTGAGGATTTTTTTTAGTTGGAAGATCTATGTTTTCTTTCACAACATGACTTTTCTGGAAATGTTTTATATAACTTCATATGAGGTTTCTGAATGGGGGCTGGAAGTGGGGATAAGGAAAAGAATCTGGAACTCAAAAGTCTTAAAAACAAACGTAAAAAAATTGCTTATATAAGAAAAATACTAAATAAGTAAAATAAATAAAAAGAAGGTAACATTTTATTATATACTTTTAAAAAAGTAAACAGTATGAACTAGAGATCTAATTTCATATAGAATCCTCTTTGTATTCTGATTTGTGTATAGAAATAATCTTTTTTAATATTCAAAATAAAATTTCAAATTCAATAAAAAAGAAAAAAGTGAAAAAAAATTCCTCTAGAAAGTCAAATTGAAGCATCAGTAGATGGAATGGAAAACCAAAAAATAAACTGGATAATTACTATATTAAGGAAACTCTGACACAGTTAAATAACACAAGAAAAAATGAAGCAGATAGAACAATTATAAAATTATCTCCCAGGGCCACAAATATATATGGGAAAAGCATATAACAAAATCAGAAACACTGAGAAAAGATTGATAATTAAATAGAAGAACAAATCTAGGAATCAAGAGAATTGAAAAAGCAAATAAAGAATATGTAAGATAATAAATTAATTTGCAAGAAAAGCAAGAAGTACAAATATTAGACTAATAGGAATCCCACAAGAAGGGGAGTGAAAGTGGGGACAATGAATAGATGATATATTCAAAGAGACCACCTAGAAGACTACCACAATATTCCATCCAAGGAGCAAAAAGGGCCTAAACTGAAGTAGTAGATGCGTAAGTACACGCAAAAGAATGTTGTGAAAGTAAAATCTTAAGATACGACACAGATTGGATATGTAGAGTGGAATTCAAGAATAATACTGAAACTGCAAGTCTACATGAGATAATGATGTCCATGACAATAATAGAAAAGATGGGGAGAAGAGAATGTCAGTGGAAAAATAATAAGTTCTGTTTCGAAAATGTTGAGTTTGAGAAACCTATAGGACATCCAATTCGAGATGTTCAAAAGGCAATAATTACTTGGTTACTTCTCAGTTGATGGGCATCCCTTCAGTTTTCAAATCTTTTGCCACTGGGGGAGGGGGGGAGGAGAAGAACTGCTATAAATATTTTTGCTCAGTCGTAAGAGTTTAGTTTGATTAGATCTAATCACTAATCTACCTTCCCTTTTATTACTCCCTCCGTTCTCCTTTTCACTTCCTGCTCCCATATTATTTCTAGTTTTCAGAAAATCTATTGCTTAGATAAAGTTCTATCCCAAACTATTAATTCCCTTTTAAATGATTTCTTCCATAGTTCTCATTTCTTTTCTTTTTTCTGCTAGGAAATTAAAATAAAACTTAATTAAATTGAACTTTTTAAAAAAAATTAAACTTTAAAAAAAATTTATTTCATCTTTCCTAGGTATTCTAGTTAAATCTGTGACCAAGAGGGGGTTTTTCTTTTGAGGCTTTGCTTGAAGATTTTTAAAACCATTCTCTCACCATTCTAGTTTTTTTATGCTTCAATAGTTGTTTCTTTCCTCTTAATCTACCAGTCTATTTTAAGACTTCAGAACTAGATAGCAAGCAACAATTGTCAAATGGCCCTTGTTTTACATTCTCTACAAATTTAGGCAGTTCTATGATGGATTTGGGAACACTTCTTTCTCTAATACACAATCTCTCCCTGTCCTGGAATGATAGGCAAAGTAAGTTCCTGTCCAGACCCTGTCTCCAGTATTAAAACATTCATTCATTCATTTTTTCCCTATCCCATTTTGAATCAGAAAAAAATGACTATGATTTCTTTCTTGGATTTTCTGGTATTACAATACCAAATACTTTTACTATAAGTTTGGAGTTGAGGAGAGAGACTAGAACTATATCCAGTCATATTATTCTGCATACAGATGATCATTAAACCCACAGAAATTGATAAAATTACTGAGAGAAGTTGTAGAAAGAGAAGAAGAGAGGGTTTAGAATAGATCTTTGGGAGCTCATATCATGAGATTATAAGTATCTAGCAAAGGATACTGAACAGAAAGAGAAACAGATGGGAGGAAAACAGAAAATAAAAACGTAGAGGTGAGAGTATGGAAGAGGAGGAGGTAAATAATTTCATACACTGAGAAGGTGCCCTGCACTTAAGGATAACTTCCAGGGAAGGAACAGAAACATGGGGCAAGGACATTGAATTTGGCAATGAAAAGGTCACTGGAAATTCTTTGGAGAAGTTTCAGTAGAATGATAAGGGCAAAAATTACATTGTAAGGCATTGAGTAATAAGAGAAGAAGATTTGGAAGAAATGAGTTTAAACAAATTTTATTTTGTTTTGTTTGGCTTTTTGCTGAGGCAGTTGGGGTTAAATGACTTGCCTAGGCTCACACAGCTAGGTAGTGGAAGTGTCTGAGACCAGATTTGAACTCAGGTGCTCCTGACTTGAGAATTGGTCCTCTAACCACTGCACCACCTAGCTGCCTGTTTAAACAAATTTTTAAAGGAGTTTGGGTGTAGAAGGGAAGAGAAATGTAAAATGATCACTTAAATCAGTGGCAGGTTCAAGTGAAATATTTTAAAGACAGAAAAGTTCTGAATATATTTGTAAGCAGGAGAGGAAAAAGTTATCAGATAATTGGAGATTAAACATTCATGATTAAAACTTATGATACAAAATTATTTTCAATAACTGAAGGGAAAACTACTAAACTTCTTTTGGGACAAATATGTTCCTAATAAAATAAAAATAAAGTAGGATACAATAAAGGGAGAGATAAAATAGAGAAAGTGAGGTATAAACCAATATTATCATATCCCACTCTTCCCCTCCCCTTCCATCATACATTCCCTAGGATCACATTGAAGTTATACAAGGAATAAAACATTAAACTCAATATTATATAATTGTCTAACAAAACTAAACATATTAAAAATAAAAATAACCAGAAACCTCAACATCATACCAAAATACAAAGAATAAGTTTCAATAAAATATATTCAAAAATTTTAAAAAGCACAGGTATAGAAGGCTCAAGTTTTACTATTATATATATATATATGTAATATATGGTATGGTATGGCTAAATCTTTCTCAATGGTATTTGGTCTAAAAAAATTCACTAACTGAGAAATTCCCCTTAATCCAGCTGCATTGCTTTTGTTCATTCAAAAACTTTTCAATTTCACATAACTGAAATTGTTTATCTTTCATGATATCTTCTTATTTGGTTAAGATCATTCCCCCTTGCTATAACAGTAAAAGGCATATCATTATATGCTCTACTATTTTTCCCCCCAAGAATTTAGCCTTTTATATTAATACTACATTTCAAAACTTGAGATTTTTGTTGTATACAGTATAAGATACTACTCTAAAATCAATTTAAGTCAGACTATTTTTCAATTTTCTTATCAGTTGTCAAGGAGGGAGTCTTTTCCATACTTCCAAAGTAGTTTGTATTTTTCAGGTTTATCAAACACCAAGTTATTGAATTCAATTGTCCCACTGTTTCATTTTTCTTTATTTAACATCATTCTTGATAATTTTTATTATTTTAAAATATAGTATAAGGTCTAGAAGTGGTACTATCTTTTCACTCCTATTTATTTTCCTACTTCATTCCTACTAACTTTTCAGACTTCTTGTTGAGATTATGTGTTCCTCAGAATGTACTTTTTTTTTCCTATTTTGTAATTGATATTAAAAAAAATAACATCAAACTTGGGGCAGCTAGGTGGTGCAGTGGATAGAGCACCAGCCCTAAAGTCAGGAGGACCTGAGTTCAAATCTGATCTCAGACACTTAACACTTCCTAGCTGTGTGACCCTGGGCAAGTCACTTAATCCAATAGCCTCAGCAAAATAAATAAATAAATAAACAAAAAAACAAATAGATAGATAAATGAATATATAATAAGTGAATAAGCAAACAAACAATATAAATAAAACCATCAAATTTTTAATTCAATTAGTAGAATCTTCTGGCTACAATGGTCCAGCCTAACTATCAGTAATAAATAGTCTTCTAATTTGGTTATTTAAGAAAACTATTATATATCTAGATGCATGTCTAGTATTATTAAAAATTGAGCTAGACTTATATAATGGCTCTACTAATGGATAGTGTAAAGGTATCACAACTTTTATATGATTAAATATGAAAGCTTTTGTTAACAAAAATGAATTAAGTGGCTCACCTACCAAATTCTCATATCTGTACATCTAAACAGCTTCACAATGGAATCTTCTAAAATTAAAAAAAAAAGAGGTCTTTCAAATAAAAGTTTTAATGGGATCTGAATCCATTTGATAAAACTCTGAAAATGCAATACCTTCTAATTAATGTACAGAAACAACTGATTGTGCTATCAAAGAAGATGGAAACTTACTAGCAAAATTTCAATACAGATCTTTGAACAAGTGAGAGATAGTTGAAAAAAGGAATACAGTAAAGGTTGGAATGAAACATTTCCCATGAAGCTGGACATGCACTATGGCCCCTTCTAATGCAAAATATGAGCTGACCTCTTGCTAAAGAATATGTACGATCATCAGCTCCTAATTGTTCCTCAATTGTTTCCTTGACTGGAAATTGTAGCAAAAAAAGTGTTGGCAACTAAGCCAAGATGAGCTGCCCTCCTTGGTAGACTGTAAGATTCAAGTATGTGGCAGAGCAGAGGCAATGCTGCACATGAAGTCAGGAAGACCTGAACTCAAATCTTGCTTCAGACAATTAATAGCTGTGTGACACTGAACACATCACTTACCCTCTGTATGCCTAAATTTCTTCAAGTACAAATTGGGAGTAACAATAACACCAACCTTCTAAGGTTGGTGTAAGGATCAAATGAGATAATATTTGAAACCTTACAGCATTATATAAATGCTTGTCACTGTTGTTGATGGTGGTGGTGGTGGTGGATCCATATTATAGTTTTGCTTCTCTTTCTCTTTCATGAGGCAGTTGTTTGGGGCTATGCCAGCAGATGGCAATTAGAATGTGTGGTTATCTGGGTGAGCTTGACACTGAAGCTCAAGTTTCTAGCTTTCTCTTCTGTTCAATTATTTCTTTCCTAAATCCAAATTATTAAACATCAATCCTGGGAGATGTTTCCAGCTCTGCTGCTGAGCCCAAGTTCGAGTCCCTTAGTTCCCACACCGATGATGGCTCTCAGGGGAATTCTAGCTTTCTGATATACTATATCTAATATACTATATATAACTATAGCAGTGTTCAGAGATGAAGATGAACACTGTCAGAGGAATATTGCAATTGAAAGCACTAAGAAAATCCAAGCCTAGCACTGAATGGACAATACATTCAAATTCTAAAAGTCCTTCAGAAGTCTGAGGGAAAACTGAAATGTCTATATAGCAATTCTAGAAAAATGACTTGACCCTTCAGGGATAGTGTAAGAGACAGAATTAATGATTGCTTTGCATTTTAAGTATTTGTTAATGTGCCATTATGTCTTATGTTTTAAGAAAATTTTCTTGGAAGACATAAAATAGTTCAAATTTACCTGATAACAGAATCCTTGTTCTAGAAGAAACCATGTTATTTTAGGAAAATTCTAGATATAACTTTACTTGAACAAATTTTCTCCAAAATGGGAGTATAAATATAAAAGATCAGAGAAAGCAAGAAAAGATTGACATTCCCTCTCTTTAGAACCAAAGAGCCCATGAAGATAAAACACACACATACACACACACACACACACACACACACACACACACACACACATCATTCCTGGTTAAAAATAAGATCATGAAAAAAAAAATAAGATCATGATTTAGTAAGTGTATCCACTAATGAACTTCTTTTATTGGTTCTATGTAGCTTTGAAAGCTATTATTTTTAGCTCTGACAGTCATTAAAATCAAGTATCCAAATACACTGAGCTTAAAAACCAAACCTTCAAATTTCATAGTTAAACAAAGAGTCAACATGAAATTAAAAAAAAATAATGAAGCATTAAAAACATTAATAATATTTTAGTGAGGAAAAAAGATTTTTGTACAGTTATGTAAAAATTATTTTAATATTCATTTCATCCTTTTCTTTTTTTCATGTTTTATATTATAAATGACATATTCATATAGTAATAAACTATGTAATGTGTGAATAACTAGTTATACATGGTAAAATATTTTTTACTAATAAAGGTACATGATCAAAAAAAACTGGAGCAAAAAGGATGGAATATTGGAATTAGAGTCAAGAGGTTCAAGTTTTTAATCTTGGGCTACATGATTTGGACAAGACATAATATTTATGTGACTCAGGTAACTCCCTCAAACTTTTATTTAAAGTTTATTTAAGTATAAGATACTTATATACTTAAAAAATTACAGGTAATTTGTTTAGTTGGGGAACTGATGTATTATATTACTACATTATATATCTCATTTCTTTTTTTGCAGGAATGGAAAGCTGCCTGGAAAGAAACACAGAGAAAACAATTTATTTTTCCATTTAAGATGATAGCTATCAGACTAAAGTCACTCTAAAGATAAATTAGCTATGAAGTCTATCAGAATAATTCATGAACAATTAAATTCTACTTATTCTAAAAAATACTCTTCTTTTAATGATATCTTTAGTGGCAAAGTAATAAATAATTATCAGTTACGTATGTACTGAAAAGTCATTATCTTATTTCATGGCATTGCTTGCTTGTTTGTTTTTTCTTCCTAGCAAATCTTTCAATAATAATTCTCGCAAATAAATTTCATCTTTATAAAAATTTTATTTAATAACTACTAAACTATCTTCTGTTTAACTAAAGAAGCACAAATATTCCACCATTTTACTAAACAGCAAACAGATCTCAGAAAATTAAAGAAATAACAGTTTTTAAAGTTAATTCTCTGTGTATCAATAAAAAGCATGAACTTGAAATAACCCTGAATTTAGAATCCAATGGGAAAAGGAAAAAAGAAAAGAAAAATTGAAGACATGATTTGCCTTCAAGTGCTTAGTAAATCATCTCTCTTTACTGGTCAATAAAGAGCAAAAGCTTCATTAAAATTGAGGGTCAAATTAAAACAAAATAAAGATATTCAAACCAGTTACTCTTTCTGGTACCTCACTACCAGTAGAAAATTTCTACCCAACTTCTGGGTCCAAGAATTATACTGATGAAGTCTAATAAATAGAAGTATTTTTTAATTGTGACTGTTTTCATTTTCATAGAATTCATGTCATCAGTCTTATACATGAAGAAACCGGGGCAAGCAGAAAAATATTACAGATTTTCTCTAATGTTGAAGAGATTAAAGCAGCCAGGATCACATTTGTTTAAGCATCTATGCATGCATTACTATTGATAATTTTTAAAACTTATTTTTTTCCTCTCAATGGTTTTTCCCTTTTGTCCTTATTTTTCTCTCTCAACATGACTGATAAAGAAATGTATATTAAAAAATGAATGTATATGTATAACCTATTAAAAAAAACAAAAAAAATAATTAAGTTACTGGTAGATTTAAAAACATACCTACATAAAGTAGCAATTAGCTTCTTTATATTGTTTTTTGAAGAAAAATAAGCAAAATAGGCCTTTGCAATTAAAATAATCAAGGTCTCTAAGTAGGTCTTTTAAATTTTATTACTGCCTTTTGTTTTTAATCATTTTGTATCAGTAATTCCTCTTATTTATCTTCTACCCTGTATCTGTCTATTTCCATACAAAAATTAATTATCCCATATAACAAAGAAAAATAGTTAAGCAAAACCAATTAATAGTAATTTATAGATCTCAGAGTTCTCCACTGATAAAAGATAAGCAAATTGGTAATTATAATTAATTTAAATTGGCTGCTTTTCTGTGTAGTTTTCATTTGAATTATGGGAGATATTGGTAGATACATTTTTGCTTCATCAGCTAATGATCTTAAAACTCACTTAAATTCAAGAATGTAAAAACTCTTTGACAATAGATAATGCTTTTCAATTTTGTTTTCTACCAGGTTTTATTTTAGTATTATGGAATATTAAAGAAACTAAAAAGGTTTTATTAATGTATAATAATACAAAACCCATTATACCTTGACACTGATTTCTTGGAACATAAATCTAAGTTACTAAGAAAGTTTGGGTTTTTTGTATTGATAGTCTCAAGTTTTTGCTAAAATCTTTACTTAAAATACACTGGGGAACTTCTTTTCGAAAGAAAATATTTATACAGGTATTAACATATATATATATATATGTATTCTTTTTTTATAGAATCACTACCATAAAGACCTAAGAAAATGATTTTTTTATGCCTAAACACAAGATAAATTCAAATGTGGTATAAGATAAAACAGTTGATACATCATATTACAAAATAAAAAAAAATATTACAAAGATAAAACTTGCATCTAAAACCAAAGAAAAAAATACTGGCAAAACCTTGCCCAAATACTATCATTGTATTAATCACCCATGTTAGTTATTGTTATGTATTATTTTTTCCCTGTTTTTCTCCAACTATTTAGCACCAGATTTGGGAAATTGAATAATAAGTTTCTACTGATGAATAATCATGTCGGTTATCATTTAATTATCGCTTAGCATTTAGTTTAAATTATGGACCATATTCCTTTAAGATTCTTCAATGAACCTAAAAGTCAAATATCACTTTATTTCAGGAAGGTTGACTAAATGGATATAAGAAGTCAGAAAAGATGAAATCAGAACAGCACCACTGATCAAGGATATCTGGAATTCTTTGTAATACAAATAGCCTATCAAGGTTAATGAAGTTCAACTTGAGTTTAGAGTAACAGAATTAATGTATTTGGTGTATTCAGCACAGTTACTGATTTAAGGTCTTAAATAAATTTTCAAAGTTAAGTTATATAAAATCAAAGTTAAGTTCCACTTTTATTTTCAGTTTTGACTACTGTAAAATGATGACTCATATTTTATTATGTATTTGAGTCTAACCAAAACTATTACAATTTACATAGTAAAAGTACTTTTAAAAATTTACAATCTTTATAGAAATCCATATGAGTACAACAAAACCCACCCAATCACCCACAATATCTAGCATATAAGTGCAACATATAGAAAATATAATGTTTCTCAAATGAATCATTTTCTATTACTTAATTCCTCCAATAATTATTCAAACATGAAGTAATCATATGCCATTAGCAAGGAAGTGAGCTGTTTTGTTTGGGATACAAAGATTAAATCAGTTGGAACTTTTTAATGCCTACTCATGCCAGGTCCTATGCTAAGATATATATGACATAATGCTATAGCAGGGATAAAGCAAACAAGCCAACACCAAAGGCAGCAAGGTCACAGAATGCATTAAATATTATGCAGCTTTCAAGAATAAAAAAGTATTAGTCTGTCTCCCTGCACCCTATCTTAATAAAATCATTTCTGAAGTCCTGTTTTCAGTTCCAGGCACTACATTTTAGGAAGGACATTGATAAAGACATTAAAAGCAACTGGGAGGCATAGTGAATAGAGTTCTAGACCTACTTGGCAACAGAAAGACCTGAGTTCAAATTCTGCCTCAGCTCCTCAATAACTGTGTACCCCTGGGCAAGATATTGAACCTCTGCCAGCCTCAATTACTTTGTAAAATGAGAATAACAAGGAAGTACATACCTTCCAGAGCTGTTGTGAAGGTCAACCAAATAATATATATGAAGCATTTTACAAACCCTAAAGTTCCATATAAATGTTGCTGATCATATATGAACTACGGAGCATTTAGCTTATATGGTGGGATTAATTGGTTGAAGGTACAAAGAATACTTAGCCAAGGGAAGAGAAGACTTAGGAAAAGATATGATAGCTGTCATCAGTTAACGAATTAGGTTGTAACTAAAAGTAGCAATAAGATTTGTCCTATTTAGCCATAGAACACACAATAGTAGGTAAAAGGTGTAAGGAGTTCAATTCACGTTTCTGTGGACAATATACTATTTCATGATCTCTTTCTGTTAAGTGGTTTACAATATTTTAAAATTAATTTGTAAAATGAGAGAAAAAGAGAGAGAAAAACAATCAATCGCAGGTACTTTAAAAAAAATTTCCCTTTTAAACTAAAAGGTGACAGTTTAATAACTTGAGCACAAAGCTATCTAAAAGAATTTCACAATGTATACAAACTATGCAGGATTATATCAAAGCCTTCAATGAACTTGAAGTAAATCTAATCAATAAATTCTAACTAAAAAGAGATGAGCAGAAACTAATCAAATCTTACAGTAAAAATAAATGATGTACTTTCTACATGTTACAGAAAAGTACATTTTTCATCCACTCCAAAGAGGAAGACTATTGAAAAGGATTATTAAAAGCTCAATGCAAAAGTTCCTACGCTGAAGTTTGAATTAAACATTCAGTATCTCTCTATTTGATATATAATAAAAAAAATTAAAGCTCAAAATCCAATACCCCTACACCAAAATCTCCCATCATGACTCCAATACTTCTGATCCCTACAAATCAAAGGATAATTAAATAAAAGACAGAGGAAAAATCCAGGGTTAATGTAGCTATGATTAGCAAATAAAAAATCAAACAACACTAAGCTAAATATTACTTTTTTAGCTCATTCCACAAGTAGAAAATCAAGTATTGCAATCCACCCAGAAAGAGAGAAAAGTAGCTCCTGGTTCTGAACAGAAGACAAAGGATAAAGGATATGTCCACTAACAGTTAACTACTAACATTTTTTTTTAATAAATTTTCTACTTCAGAAAAAATAACTACATTTTTACAACATATTACTTTTCTTAGCTATACAAAAGGGTTTTTTTTGTTTGTTTGTTTTGTTTTGGTTTTGGTTTTTTTTCTCCCTGAGACAATTGGAGTTAAGTGATTAACCTAGGGTAAGTAAGTATTAACGTAGGAAGTGTTAAGTGCCTGAGGTCAAATTTGAACTCAGGTCCTTCTGACTTCAGGCTGAGCCTATCAGTAATCTAAGTATATTTCTGATAAGCTATTTATTAAATACATTGGAATATATTATATAAGGAACATAACTATTTCATATCTTTAAAATCCTAAACAAAATTCAAAAGATATTTTCTGTAATTCTTTGACAACACAACTGAAAAATGCAAACGCTTTTTTTTTTCATTAAAGCTTTTTATTTGTATAACATATATATGGGTAGTTCCCCAACATTGATCTTTACAAAGCTTTCCATTACATATTTTACCCCCAGTCCCCTCCCCTCCCCTAGATGGCAGGAAGTCCACTACATGCTAATAATGTTGAAATGCTTGAGAAGTTATGCAAGAAAAATCCTATCTACAAGAAAAAAAAAGAATCAGAGAAAGGCAACACAATGCAAGCAAATGTCAATAGAGATCATGAAAATGTTACGTTGTGGTCCATATTTCATTTACCTCTCTCTAGGTGTATATGGTTTTCTTCAGTGAACAACTGGAACTGGTTTGAGACAATTCTTTGTTGCAGAGAGCCATGTCCATCAGAATTGATCATCATGTAATACTGTTGTTGCTGTGTATGATGATCTCCTGGTTCTGCTCGTTTCACTCAGCATCAGTTCATGCAAGTCCCTCCAGGCCTCTCTGAAATTGTCCTGCTGGTCGTTTCTTACAGAGCAGTAATATTCCATAACATTCATATACCATAATTTATTCAGCCACTCTCCAATTGATGGGCATCCCTTCAGTTTCCAGTTTCTAGCCACTACAAAAAGGGCTGCCACAAACATTCTTGCACAGGTGGGTCCCTTTCCCTCCTCTAAGATCTCTTTGGG
>JAJPUD010015628.1:5635-16586 GCA_023553655.1 Myrmecobius fasciatus | reverse complement strand
CTACTGTCTCCATTCAACTTTCTCCATAGATCTATCATACCTAACTTTTCTAACAATTGGTTTATCTCCCTAGTTTCTTTCTTGTTTATTTTGTGGTTTGATTTATCTAATTCTGAGAGAGCAAGGTTGAGATCCCCCACTAGTATCGTTTGGCTGTCTATTTCTTCTTGCATCTCTCTTAATTTCTCCCCTAGGAATTTGTGTGCTATTGCACTTGGTGCATATATATTTAGTATAGATATTGCTACATTACCTATGGTACCCTTTAATAAAATATAGTTTCCTTCCTTATCTCTTTTGATTAGATCTATCTTGGCTTTTACTTGATCTGAGATAAGGATTGCTACCCCTGCTTTTTTTTGTTCACCTGAAGCATAATAGGTCCTGCTCCAGCCTTTTACCTTCATCCTATATGTGTCACTATGTTTTAGATGTGTTTCTTGTAGACAACATATTGTGGGATTCTGGTTTTTAATCCAGTCTGCTATCCGCTTCTGCTTTATGGGAGAGTTCATCCCATTCACCTTCACAGATAGAATAACTAATTCTTTATTTCCTGCAATCTTATTTACCCAAGTTATGTTTTCCCCTTTCCTTTCACCTTTCTCCCTTCCCCCCTCCGCGTGACTTGGTTTTGGGGGGCCCTCTCCCCCAAACAATACTCCACCCTTTAGATCCCCTCCCCCTGTTTTTACTCCTTTCCCCTGATTCTTCTATTTTCCCTTCTATTAGTTTATCCCTTTCTTTTCCTCCTTTCCCTCCCCCTTCCCTCTAGCAACAGACAAGTTTCTATGTGAAATCAAGTGTCTGATATACACTTTTAGAGCCCAACCTGATGAGAGTAAGACTTACACAATGCTCAACTCCCCTCTTTCTCTCAATTATATTAGGTTTTCTTTGCCTCTTCAAGAGATTTTACCTTGTTTTTACCTCCTTTTTTTTTGATCTTATTTTTACCACTTTTCCCCTGTTTTCCCCAGTATGACAACCTTTGCCCCTCTAGTTCTCTTTTTCATATTATCAAAGTAATATCTAGTTAATTATACCCCCAAACTTTAAGCATCCCCATAGTAGAAATAAAGTTCTCAAGAGTCCTTTCCTTTTTACCCTTTTATGAATCTCTTGAGTTCTGTGTTTGGATGTCAAATTTTTTGTTCAGATCTGGTCTTTTCATTAGAAATAGGTGAAATTCACCTATATCATTGAATGACCATCTTCTTCCCTGGAGGATAATGCTCATTCTAGCTGGATAGATTATTCTTGGCTGTAATCCAAGTTCCTTTGCCCTTTGGAATATCTGGTTCCAGGCCCTTCGATCCTTCAATGTGGAGGCTGACAGATCCTGTGTGATTCTAATTATTGATCCTCGGTATTTGAATTGTTTCTTTCTAGCTGCTAGCAGAATCTTTTTCTTGGTGCTATAGTCCTGAAATTTATCCACGATATTCCTTGAGGTTTTAATTTGGGGGTCTCTTTCAGGAGGTGATCGGTGAATTCTTTCAATGGTGATTTTGCCTTCTGATTCTACAATCTCAGGGCAGTTTTCTTTCAGGATTTCCTGGAAGATAGTGTTTAGATTCTTTTTTTCATCATGGCTTTCAGGAAGTCCAATAATCCTTAGATTGTCTCTCCTAGATCTATTTTCTCAGTCAGTTGTTTTTCCTAGGAGATATTTCATATGTTCTTCTAATTTTTCATTTTTTTGTTTTTGTTTGACTGATTCTTGAAGTCTTATCGAGTCATTCACTTGCATTTGTTCAATTCTTATTTTTAAAGTGTTGTTTTCTTCAGTTACCTTTTTAAGCTCCATTTGTAACTGGCCAATTGAATTTTTTTGTTCATTGCACTCTTTTTCCACTTCACTAATTTTATTTTTCAATAGATTGGTGTCTTTTTCATATCTCTTTTGCAGGGCATCATATCCTTCTTGCAAGATATTGTATCCTTCTTGCACTAATTTCAATTTATTTTCCCATTTATCCTCCAGTTCTTTTATTAGATTCTTTAAGCAATCTTCCAGAAAGGCCTTTTGAAACGGGGACCAGTGATGGTCCTTGCTGATTCCCTCTGGAGTTATGTCTAAAGGAACCTCTGGATCTGGGGTCTTCTCTTCTTTCTCTTTGTAAAAGCTGTCTATGGTGAGAGCTCTCTTTTGCCTCTTCATTTTTTTTTTAGACAGCGTGAATATCTCTTTAAGGTAGGGGGAAAAAAAAAACAGTGGCTGAAACGGCCAGCTGAAGATTTTGCCCTGAGGCGCTTCATCGAATTAATTTAAGGTGCTGGGCCGGTGGGGGCTAGGACTAAGTCCGAATTACTCCTTAAACAAGGCAAGTTTGCCAGAACACCTGCCCCCAATCAGGGCAGAGTGTCCCGAGTGCCTCAGATAAACTCCAGGTGTTTGGAACTTGGAATTTGGAGTTTGGAGTTTTTTGCCAGTCTGAGCTGAGCTGAGCTGAGTCCCACCCTCATTTCCGGCCTCCACCAGAATTCTCTGACACCAGAGTCCTCTGTTTATCCCTCTGTCCGAGCTAGACAAACCTGATGTAAAGTTTTTCAGAGATATCTGCAAGCAGTATCCAAATATTTCCTGATTCATTGACTTGAAGATCAGTTCAGAGGCTTATTTTATTATTGATTTGAGAGAAATTCGGAGGAGGACGCAGAGAGTCACCTTTTCACTCCGCCATCTTGGCTCCCCCTCCGAAAAATGCAAACTCTAAGGATGATGATAAAATTTCTTCTTTCCAGTTTCATAACCTTCTGTACTTAGTAAATTCCAGTATATCTAATTGTTCATTTTTAATTGTGAAATCCCTCAGCATAGCAGCACCTCAATAAAATTATAGGAGTCAAATTAATATCAAAAGTATATACTAAAGAGGCAACTAGGCGGCAAGTGGATAGAGCACCAGCCCTAAAGTCAGGAGCACCTGAGTTCAAATCTGTCCTCAAGACACTTGACACTTAGTAGCAGCCGTGTGATGCTAGGTAAGTCACTTAACTGGGGTTAAAACTCACCAAATATAAATGAAGAAAAAAATACTAGGCTAGATGGATGCTTCTCTGAATAGAGCATCTGATCTATCTTGATTATTCAATTATAATAAAAATGAAGTAGTTTCAAATGTATATTCTCTTATTCTAATACTTAATTTTTTTATTAAAGCTTTTTATTTGCATAACATATGTATGGGTAGTTCTTCAACATTGACCCTTACAAAGCTTTCCGTTACAAATTTTCTCCCTTATTCCCCTCCCCTTCCCTAGATGGCAGGAAATCCACTACACGTTAATTATATTAAAATACTTGACAAGTCAAATATATGTATACATGTTTCCATACTTATCTTGCTGTGCAAGAACAATCTTATCTACATGAACAAAAATATCTGAGAAAGGAAACCCAATGCAAGCCATCATTGATAGAGAGCATGAAAATGTTATGTTGTGGTCCACATTTCATATCCCTCTCTCTGGGTGTATATGGCCTTCTTTACTGAACAATTGGAAGTAGTTTGAAACATTTCATTGTTGAAGAGAGCCATGTCCATCAGAATTGATCATTGTATAGTCTTATTGTTGCCATGTACAATGATCTCCTGGTTCTGCTCATTTCACTCAGCATCAGCTCATGCACGTCTCTCCAGGCCTCTCTGAAATCATCCTGCTGGTCGTTTTTTACAGAACAATAATATTCCATGACATTCATATACCATAATTTATTCAGCCACTCTCCAATTGATGGGCATCCATTCAGTTTCCAGTTTCTAGCCACTACAAAAAGGGCTGCCACAAACATTTTTGCACATGTGGGTCCCTTTCCCTCCTTTAAGATCTCTTTGGGATATAGGCCCAATAGAAACACTGCTGGGTCAAAGGGTATGCACAGTTTGATAACTTTTTGAGCATAGTTCCAGATTGCTCTCCAGAATGTTTGGATCCGTTCACAGTTCCACCAACAATGTATCAGTGTCCCAGTTTTCCCATATCCCCTCCAACATTCGTCATTATCTTTTCCTGTCATTTTAGTATTCTAATACTTTTTTTATAACTACTGTATCTATCCCAGCAATGAGATTAATATAGGGTGTTCCAAAAGATTTAGGACAATTTTAAGCTTAATAGCTTTAAGTTAATAGGTTTAAATAGTTTAAAACTATACTCTGACTTCTGGGACAGTCTGTATAATGGAATGTGTAGTTCTCTAATCTAATTTATGATGGATCAGAATAAAACTACAAATTCAAGGATGCTTCTCAAACCCCCCAGGTCCAAGTAGTTTTAATTTGGAAAGATTTTGGTCTCAAGAAAAAGAAGGCTAACATCACCCTAACACATTTTCAAAATAATTTCTCATCTGTCAATATTGTATTGGCACACACCTAGTTTCTCAATGGAGGGAATCACTTAGATCTTCAAAGTGAAAAATAATTGCCATTGGAATAAGAACATTTAAGTTAGGAAAAGAAGAAAGAAAAAGCCGTTCAGCTATGAATAGGTGAGGAAGAAAAGGTTTTTGTGAGTTAACTAGATTGAGGAAAAATTCAAATTTTCCCTTTTTTTTCCGGTTCATCAGATAATTTTGTTGAACCAACTATAGTTTTAGAGATTTAATTTAAAATTTCAGTCACCTCTGTTTGTTCTTCTAACTGCGCTTTTTCCTTGTCTTTTCTCTCAATGCATCGCTTCAATTCCTGTACCTCAGACATCATGACATTATGGTTCAGTTTGGCTTTCAGCTCTGAAATCTGTTTCTCCATTTCTTGCTTCTCTGGATCAGACCGCTCAAGCCCTTTTAAGGTAATATAGAATTATATATGTAAGTGATACATATATTCATAAATGTAACATTTATATAACATATAGCTCTTTTATACACAGAAGAATATAAATGCAATTATCATCCATCAAGAAGCATTTGTGGGGATCCATTGTGCCAACACATAAAGATATATAAAAAAAGTAACAAACCCAGTTCTCAAAGGTATCTATAGCCTATCAAAGAAGATAACACATAAGTAATAAAACATGTGGAATAAAAACAAAATAAGGTACTGGGTAGTAACAGTAATATTAACAGGTAACATTTATAAAATACTTACTAAAATACTAAGCACCTTAGTAAGCATTTTGTAATTAGTATTTTATTTGATTCTCACAACAACCCTGGGAGAGAGGTACTATTAGTACCCCTATTTACTTCACATAGAAAACTTTCCTGAAAACCCTAATGGGCTTTTTCAGTATCTTAGAATAGAGATAATTACTTATCTCAACGGATAGAGTGCCAGGTCTGAAGTTAGAAAGACGTGAGCTAAAATTTGGCCTTAGTTACTAGTTGTTTGACTCTACCCAAGTTACTTAACCTGTTTGCCTCAGTTTGCTTATCTGTAAAATGGTGATACTAATATACCTATATCCTAGGGTTGTTATGAGAACCAAATAAAATAATAATCACAAAATGAATGTAATGAAGTAGTTCTTGTCTCTTTAAGGAATGCAATGAAAGAAGATGTATCTCCTTTGTCAATTCAAAAGAGTTTCCCTATTCCAGTTTATCTCAGTTTTTTACAATAGCAGTTTAAATTTTAGTTTAAATAAAACTTTGGCAAAGTTCACACTAAAATTCTTTAAAATTAATATCCTTAATAACTTTTAATGAAAATTTTAAATTAAATGCTTGCAGTATTTCAGAATTTCTTGCAGTACATTCTGAGAAACATTACATTATGCTAGTAAACCACCAAAGCTAAAATTACTCCAGAGGGATTTCAAACAGTGAAATCCTACTCTTCTAAATATTACTTGTGGCTTTTACCCATTCAGTTGAATGGGAATTTGCAATCTAACTATTCCACCCAACGTACTATTATGAAAGTTCAAATAATGAAAACTCTTTTTGCAATATAAATAACGAACTGGTATTGTTAAATCTTTTATTATGACTTATATTCCTATAATCACTGATTTGCTAAACCAAAAGTTTTACTGAAAATTACAACACAAAGCAAGCAAATTTGATTTGACACTTTTTTGAAATAAGCTAGGATTCTAAGACTTTAAAAAAATTATGAGTAAAAAAGTTTTTAAAAGTGTTTTAAGATTGTTTTTCATTTAAAAACTATTAAAAGACCAATTTTTTCCTAGCTTACTAGAACTACATAGAATGACTTGCAGCAACAAGTAAATTTTGAAGTCTTTCATCTAATCACTATTAATAAGTTCTCTCTTCAACAAAATGACAGTTAACAAATAGCCATAGGGAAAAAAAGAATGTATATATATATAAAACTAAAAAAGGAACACAATGCAAAATGAAATTTATTTGAAATCTCATAATGAAATAAAGGCTAAAAAGATCTATTCATTTTTAAATTACAGAACTCTTTTAGATGATCTCTAAGATCTTCTATAGATCTGAAATCATACAGCAGCTACAACTCTTTGGTTTGAAAAATTAGCTAGTTGGGGGCAGCTACGTGGCGCAGTGGATAGAGCACCAGCCCTGAAGTCAGGAAGACCTGAGTTCAAATTTGATCTCAGACACTTAACACGTCCTAGCTGTGTGACCTTGGGCAAGTTATACTTAACTTGCAACTTTACTTAACTCCAACTGCCTGAGCAAAAAACCAAAAAAAAAAAAATTAGCTAGTTCAAAATCTTCCCTCTTCCAATTATTCCATAGCACTGAATAGAGTCTTTTGTCAACAGCCCTATTAGAAACTATCCTTACTTAGTTAATTTATGTTTTCCACACACAAAAGAGAGAGTAAATATCCTTCCTATCATCCTGAGAAGAGGCAGCTTGGAGTACAGTCTGAATGAACAAAGAGGATGAATCTCCAAGTCCTAGGATCTTCTCTCTGAGGGCTAAAAAAATAAAATAAAACTGAATTATAATGGAAGGGAGGGTTCCTCTGAGTATTAGAGCCAAGAAATGCCCATGAAAGACTGCACCATTTCCTGTATTAGAATTAGTAGCATTATTATCAAAGCAATACACAGACTAAGAAAACAGCAATAGTCTGGTAGTACACATTATAAAACAGAATACCAAAGCAAGATCTTTTGCTGTATCATTTCATTCATACCTTACCAGAATAAAACAGACTCATAATTAATGAACACTATTATTTAAATAGTCCTTTTATAAGCTCCAAAGAAGTAGCATCATTATTCATCTCTATTACTTTCTAGCCTGTAATTTGTACTTCTAAAATTATTATGTCACAATGACTCACAGCTATATATCATCACCAGGAGAATATTACTGGTTTTGCTAGTGATGGTAGGAGTGCTATTGCTGTTGTTGCTGCTGTTGCTGTTGTTGCTGTTGTCGTCATTGGGTATTTCAGAGAGGGTCTGAAATTTTCCAAATGTAATTTGCCATTTCAAATGTCATTTGGGAAGAGGGATATTGCCAAGTTTTTCTGCAGTTACTTCTTCAGCCTCTCTAACAAATGCTGATAAATACATAACCTACTACTAATTTCATAGGGATCTTGCTTTCCACACAGCTATGAAGTCTGTATATCTTCTGAATTTACTGATAAAACATCAAGATCAAGGTGGTTCACTTCCTCCAACAGTCTATCAACTCAATGATCAGCATACAAAGATCTCACATTCATTTTTTTAGACTATCAAAATGAATTTTTGGAACTCTAAATGTGAGATCTTTATATGCTGATCAATTGAGTTGATACACTGTTGGAGGAAGTGAACCACCTTGATTTTTATAGACTATCAAAAGACTATAGGGGGCATTTTCTGCCTCCTTTTCTACCACTCCACCATTATCATTGCTAGACTTGAAATAATTTTGAATACTTTTTTGTTTCATGGAATACCACAGCTAAAGAATTTTTCACAAAAGGACTAAATCACTGATGATGAATCTTCCTTTTTTATGTCAAATGGATTTTACAACTGATATCTAAATTACAGAAGATGAATCTCATTAAATTTTGTTCTTCACCGATATTTTGCTTTGATGTTTTTAATAAATAGAGGTAAACTACATCGATTTGTAATGCTATATCATTTTGACTGTGTCAAGGACTTGATGTCAAAAACTTGTTTTTCTGAGTCTTGATATCTGCTGCTCCCAGGTACATAAAAAGCAGTAGTTAGTCCACATCTCTACAGAGATTGCTACCCCAAAGATGGTTGCCCACATCTGGGCTAAAAATACTGCTATTCCCAAGACTCTCTCTATCTGCAGGGAAGAGGTAGTTTAACTAATGCATTTTGGGCCTTCTGTCTCTCTCTCACGGTGTCCTCTTGTTTCATCTATGCTGAATTTTCTGCCCTGGAGGTGACAATTGGTAAGGTTGGCTACAAGCATTTGGAGTAGTGATAACTCTCCCAGAACTACTGGACTTACCTACTTGTTGCTGGCAGTAGGGAAGAACTGAGAGTACAAAAAATAATCAATATGAAAGAATGTTTTTCAACATACATCCTTAACAGAAATGATTTTAAATGACATTTTAAATATACCTCGTCTAAACCTCCTGTCATCTTCATGCTCATTCTGTTGGTTTGTCTGTTGCCTAGAAATCTGTGCTGCTTGATGAGTCATGAGTTGAGCACGTAGGTCTTCTATCTAAATATAGGCAACAACAATAAAAAACAAAAACAAACAAAAATTCCATAAGCAGAAAAGAAATTTACTAAATTTATAAATTATTACCAACTCCATGCATACTTCTACTTCTGTCCTATACGATCTACTTCAAAAGAAATAAGTAGCCTCCTTTCTCAATACTCATTATGATCTCTTCTCTTCAATCTTCTTACTGTGCCTGTCTGACTTCCTAGTTCTTGCCAGTATACAGACTGCCTTTCTCCTACTTCTTTGACAATCTATGTCCATCATACAAAAACTGACTTTTAGAAATTCTCCTTTGATTTAACTTTGCCTGTACCTTCAATATTCATCCTGACATAAGACTTTTTGTTTGTATTACAATGTTTATACTTTTTTTCTCTTACTTTTGTAGATGTCCTAACTATCTATTTAGCTTAGAAGCACTCTGAATCCAAAGATTCTCTCTCCAATTATTTGGCATAATAAAATAAGCCATTACTAAATTCAGAGATTTATAACTGATACCATTATAGTCCATTTGCAATGTAGACAGCACTACAAATGATATAGCAGAAAGAAACCTAAATTCAGGGGAGTTGGGTTTCATTCCTAGCTCTGTAACTATAAGTTCTTGGATGAGTCACTTGATTTTTCTGACTCTCAATTCCATCATCAATAAAAAAAAAGGAATGATAAATGTTTTTTTTAACCTAATTTATAAGATTATCAGGGGACATAAATAAGATAAAGCAAGCAGGCCAAATGGCAAATCATAATGTAAGAACTGCTTGTTAAAAATATACATATTTACTAAAATATGTATGCATGCAGATGTATTATATGTGCATGTATAAATGTGTAATTTTGTAGTTATATATGTTATATGTGTGTGAAACTATAAATAGGTGTGTGTATAACCTTAGTTTGGTGTTCTCTTGTCTCCCCCTCCTACTTGTCTAATCATGTTTTTTCAGCTCTTTTTGTTTGAACATCTTCCATAATGCAACCCTTATTCCAAGCCAAGGCTCTCTAAGCAGATGATCCAGTCCTAGTCTCTCTCCTATACTTCAGTCCCACCAGCATCACCTATGTAGCAAACATTTTGAATAAGATGTTCAATAGGCACCTCAAATTCATGACATCCAACAAAATTCAGCTTTCTCCATAAATCCTCCCCTCTTCAATTCTACTTTATTACAATTCATGGAACCATCACCATTTTAGCACCCAGCTTTACAAATTTGGGATGTTATCTTTAATTCTTAGTAATAATTTAATAACAATAGCTAGAACTTATATAGCACTTTAGGGTTTAGCAAGTCCTTTATATGTGCTCTCTCATTTGATTCTCACAACAACTTTATGAAGTAGCTGCAATTAAATTCCTTGTTTTACAGATGAAGAAACTGAGGCTGAAGAAAGCTAAATGGCTTGCCCAGGATTAAACAGCTGATAAAACATCTGAGTTGTTATTTAAGCTCACCTTCTTTATTCAAAGTCTAACATTTCATCATCTGTGCCACATAATTGCCTCAGAACTTGTTTACTCTTTTGCTTATCTATTTCCATCTCTGTAGCTCTCTTTCTCTATCTCTCTGTCCCTGTCTTTCTCTCTATCTCTGCCTCTCTTCTTCCAACCTCTGTCTCTTTCCCCATTTCTCTAAGATGCCAAATTGTGTTCTTTCTCTTGAATATCTCTTACATATGTACCCTTTCCATTCACAGTTACCATTCATCAACTCTTGTTAGACTTTATAATAACTGCTTCTTAGTACTTTTTCTGACCTGACATCCTCTCTACTTCAAGGCACCTTCCTCAGAGCTGCCAAAGTGGTTTTCCTAAAATGTAGGTATTCCTTTGACCCAGCAGTGTTTCTACTGGGCCTGTATCCCAAAGAGATTTTAAAGGAGGGAAAGGGACCCACATGTGCAAAAATGTTTGTGGCAGCCCTTTTTGTAGTGGCAAGAAACTGGAAACTGAATGGATGCCCATCAATTGGAGAGTGGCTGAATAAATTATGGTATATGAATGTTATGGAATATTATTGTTCTGTAAGAAACAACCAGCAGGAGGATTTCAGAGAGGCCTGGAGAGATTTGCATGAACTGATGCTGAGTGAAATCAGCAGAACCAGGAGAAAATTATACACAGCAACAAGACTATACGATGATCAATTTTGATGGACATGGTTCTCTTCAACAATGATGTGATTCAAACCAGTTGTGCTGCGATGAAGATAGTCATATACATCCAGAGAGAGGCCTGTGGGAACTGAGAGTGAACCACAACACAGCATTTTAACGCTTTCTATGAATATTTCCATGCATTCTGTTTTCCTTCTTAGGTTGTTTTTTTTT
>JAJPUD010015627.1:0-30824 GCA_023553655.1 Myrmecobius fasciatus | reverse complement strand
AAGAAAGAAAGAAAGAAAGAAAGAAAGAAAGAAAGAAAGAAAGAAAGGAAGGAAGGCAAAAAGAAAGAAAGGAAGGGACGCATAAAGAAAGAAAGAAAAGACAGAAAGAAAGAAAGAAAGAAAGAAAGAAAGAAAGAAAAGAAAAGGAAGGAAGGAAGAAAGAAGAAAAGGAAGGAAGAAAGAAAGAAAAAAGGATGGAAGGAAGGAAGGCACTACTCTAGATGCTAAGATTAGAGAGAGGTGAAAGAACCTGCTATATTTCATCTGGAAAAGATTTAACCTGTCAGTTTACTCTGGCTGAAAACAAAAGAGGTAATAATGTCCTTCAATGTCATGGCCAGCATAACATTTCCAGTAAGAACAAAGCAAGATCAGCAGGAAACCTCTCCCAGTGGCAATGTACTAAGATCAGTAGAAATAGACCAGTGGTCCTATAGAATCAGAAATTTTAATAATATTAATTATCCCTCTACTTGTATGTCCTAACTATAGGCAATTCTTTCCATGAATATTCTTCTATGTCTATTTTATAGATATGACCATATCATTTTAAATCAAAGAATGTGTACTGGGTTTATAGGAGATATTTCCTTAATTCAACTTTTCTAATCATATTATTTCACCTAATTTCTTCATTTTGAATTCATCCCTTGTACTAACTAATAAAGGAAATGTATTGATGGAGGTTCCCAAGCTAAAGCTTTGAGTGCATAAAGAACAAGATAATCCCTTGCTATTAGAACAACTTGAGGGAAGAGATCCCCATATGAGTCAGAACAACTCATTCTGCAAACTATAGCAGATACGTTTCAAAAATTTGTAGTACAAACCCTGACTACTATTAGCTTTGAAAAAGAATGTAATAATTGAAGGAGGAATTATGGAAATTGATTCAAGTTAGGCAAAATTTGAATAAATGAAAAGCAACCTCCGTAAAATCAGAAAGACCAAGATTATAATGCTTGAGAAAAGGAGCCTTAGATGCTTTGGATGACTAGAATGGAACATCCTTATTAGGAAGAATTGAGGTCTGAATCTTGGTAGGCAAAAAGAGTTTAAAGTATAGGACTTTGACAGTTTAGTTTCTACATAATTATAAATCTAGAAGGGCTTTTGCAGGGCACATAATCCAAATTACTCATTTTTAAGAAAGGAAACTGACAAGTAGAGAAGGAAGAGAACTTGACCCAGCTCATATTACACAGAATGGAGCACAAATATGGAGAAAATCTTTTCAGAGAGGCAGTAAAATTTTATAATCATTAAAAATGGTTCCAAAATATAATTCATATATTTTTGGGAAAAAATGTTATGATAATAAGCAAGCCTTAAACAATATTTCCTTCATCTTTTTTAAAAGCAAAAATGTCAGAAATTATTTAAAACAAAATCACAGGTAGATAGCCACAGTCATGTCCTAGAAGAACTATAAGCAAAATTCCTTGACATGTCCCATTTTTCATAACATATAATTTAATCATAAATGATTTGTGATTTCACTACACTATTGTATCAGCATATGTCACTGTGTAATAATATTGTGTTACATTTAAAAAGTAATATGTCACTGATATTTTCAACATATCTATACAACAAAACTGACAACTGGGCATTATGAGGATGAGGAAAAGAATGATGATGATGATAATTTGGATTTTCTTGTTATAATTGAGTACAGCTACTTTAAAGCTATATCTAAATTAAAATGTAGGTGCTAAATAGTAATTCATTTAGAAAAAAATAATGAATTAATCAAAAAGGGGAAAGATAGTAAGGAAGTGAATACTTTAAAATGTTTCATTATTCCTATTCTATGTATTGAAAACCCTTAGGCTGTTTGAAATGAACTTCTAAGTAGCTACTGAATTTATTCTAAATTTGCACTTTAGAAAGAAATTGTGGTTATGTTTGAATGAATAATTTTAATAGGACAATCTGCTTACTTGGCTAAATGTGTAGAATTGAAATTTTTGAATGCAATGAACAATGCTGACTAATCAATTTACTTCCAAACCATATACTTTCAATGTGTAATATTTTTCCCTATAAGCATGTTAGTCATTAATATTAATCAATCAGCAAACATTTATTAAGCAATTATTATGTGCCAGCCACTGTTCTAAGTACCAGGGATTCAAAAAAAAGGTAAAAACAGATCCTGCCCTCAAGGAACTTACAATCAAATGCTAGGGGTTAAGGACGATATGCAAACAAATTATATGCATTTGTGTCTATCTCTATATATAGATATAGAGATATATTTATGTATATCCATAGATAGATCTCTCTGTATATATATGCATATATATATAAACAAGTTATATATGAAGATATATAGAAACAGAAAGAAGGCAGTAGAATTTTGAATGATTCGGAAAGGATTCCAGTGAAAGATGAGATTTTAATTGGAAATTAAAGAAAGTCTGGGAAATCAGTAGATATTGTCAGAAGTGAGAATATTCCAGGCATGGGGAACAACCAAAGAAAACAATATTAGCAATGGTGTTTTTTTAAAATGTAGATTCAATGAATTATAATATCTTCCCTTAATAGTAGTCAAACATTTAAACAAAGAAACAGGATCTTCCAGTGGTTTATATACTACTCTTCAAATGAAACTCAAATTCATGTTTATCAAAATAACCATAGGCAACTCAGTTAATGTCTCAGATTTGATATCCTTTTCTGTGAAATAGGAATGGTAATAATAGTAGCATTTACCTCAGAAGGTTTTTTTTTCTTCCTGATGTTCAAAAGATTTTATGCAAAAAAAAAATGGTAAACTTTAAAACTATACATGAGAGACAACATGCAGCATGAAAGAAAGAGCTGACTATGGAGTAAAGAAATCAAAAATCAGAATCCTACTTTCGATATACACTTGCCATGTGACCTTCATGGCACAGTAGTCTAATTCTCTCTTGAGACTATTAATAGAGGAGGCACAGATTTGCAATTGTAAAGGGAATGTCTCCCTTGTGAGTAGCCTACAAACCATAGGTCATAAGATCACAGATTTAAAACTAGAAGGAACTTCGTAGAGCACTTAGTGAATTTTTTTTTCCAAGTGAAGAAAAATGGGGCCTTAAGATACTAAATGATTTACTCAGGGCCACATAGGAAATACACACCAGAAACTCACAGAGGATTCAGATTCCTCCTCTGGAAGCAGTGATCTTCCCATTATGTTAGGTGGGTTCATTCAAACAAAGTAAAAATGTTAATTATCTCTTATGAGCAATTCATCATGCTAAACATCAGAGATGTCACAAAGATGAAAAAAAATGTTACATACAGTCTAATAGAGAGGTTTGATATGTGCTAAAAAGCAAAAAGAAAGATAAAAGATAATTAAGAAAAATGTAGTTCCAAACAAAGAACTCAAGGAAAACCTGAGGAATAAAGAACACTTAAGGTGCAGGGATTTGGGGAGCTAGAATAAAGTGGGATTGGAGAAGACTTCATGGTGGAGGTGGCAGCAGAGGTCTGTCTTAAACAAGGAGAATATTTTCAAAAGTGACCTTGTAGAGACTGCTAAGTGATGCAGTGGATAAAGCACTGGTCCTGAAATTAGGAGGAATGCTGTACAGACAGGACATCAGACCCTAATTGCCTCTCCCTCCCCACCGAAAAACCAAACCAAACCAAACCAAAACAAAACAAAACAAAACAAAAAACAAACAAAAAAGGGACTATGAGTTTTTTAGTCCAGGAGCATAAAACTTCCTAGAATTAGGAACAAACAGGATGAAATGAGAGAACAAGTAAATATCCTGTTTGGCAGTAAGATTGAGTGTTGGTTAGTAGGAAGATGGAATACATTTACAATGGTAGGTGGGTGCAGGTTGATGGAGGGACTGAGCTACATTGCTCAGAAAGCTCCCTGTACTTCCATGTAATGATTTTCACATAGCATGGAGCTGACTGAGTTCCTAGTCATTGAAGGCCTATGGCCAAACCAAGCATTTCAATTTCTCCTCTCCCCATTTCAAAAGGCAAATGATTTTTTCTTTAAAATATTCTTGACATGGCTCTTGTCAATAATAAGAAGATTCAGGTCAGTTCCAATGGTCTTGTGATAGAGAGAACCATCTACACCTAGAGAGAGCACTGTGGGAATTGAATATAGATCATAACATAGTATTTTCACTCTTTTTCCTGTTGTTTGCTTGCATTTTGTTTTCTTTCTCATTTTTTCCCTTTTTGATATGTTATTTCTAGAGGGGCATGATAATTGTGGAAATGTCTATAGAAGGATTATACATTTTTAACATATTGGATCACTTGTCATCTAAGAAATGGGGTTTGAGGAAAGGGAAGGAAAATTAGAACACAATGTTTTGTAAGGGTGAATGTTGAAAATGTTATTCATGAGAATAGTTCAAATCCTATAAAAGGGAATGTAACTAAAATCATTGTGATGCATTGTGTTTGGAGCCAAATAATCTCCAATCCTGATCCTCCACTTTCAAATGGATGGCCATGAGGAATCTACCATTTTTAGACCTCATTTCCTCATCTACAAACTGGAAGGGCTGGAGAAATGACTTTTGATGCATCTTTCAGACTTGAGTACAATACTCTGTACTTCTCCACAGAATCTTAGAATAAGAAATTAATTGAGATTTCATAAAGTATAACCTTCCACCTATGGCATGACTTTTCTCAAAAATATGGAGGACAGTGATGATCTAGCAATCCCATTAATCCTTTCAGGGCCAAATAAGTCAAACCTTCATAAAGCAATTAATTATATTGTGACAATTTTATGTCTAATTTATATTCATTTTCAATGAGAAGCAATGTGCTATAGTAAATAGAGCATATGGAGATTATAAATGCTGGGTTCAAATACCATATATGGATTGTCAGTCTCACAACCCTAGGAGAGCTGTCACATAACTATGATTCTTATGCAACTATCTATGATTTTTAAATTGGAGGACAGTTATTAACCTTAATTGTTTTTGTTTTTGTTTTTATTTTTATTAAAACTTTTTATTTGTATAACATATGTATGGGTAGTTCCCCAGCATTGATCTTTACAAAGCTTTCCATTACAAATTTTACCCCCAGTTCCCTCCCCTCCCCTAGATGACAGGAAGTCCACTACATGTTAATAATGTTGAAATACTTGACAAGTTGTGCAAGAAAATCCCATCTACAAGAAAAAAGAAAATCAGAGAAAGGAAACACAATTCAAGCAAACATCAATAGAGAGCATGAAAATGTTATTTTGTGGTCCATATTTCATATCCCTCTCTCTAGGTGTATATGGTTTTCTTCAGTGAAAAATTGGAACTGATTTGAGACAATTTTTTGTTGCAGAGAGCCATGTCCATCAGAATTGATCATCATGTAATATTGTTGTTGCCGCGCATAATGATCTCCTGGTTCTGCTCATTTCACTCAGCATCAGTTCATGCAAGTCTCTTCAGGACTCTCTGAAATCATCCTGCTGGTCGTTTCTTACAGAGCAATAATATTCCATAACATTCATATACCATAATTTATTCAGCCATTCTCCAATTGATGGCCATCCCTTCAGTTTCCAGTTTCTAGCCACTACAAAAAGGGCTGCCACAAACATTCTTGCACATGTGGGTCCCTTTCCCTCCTCTAAGATCTCTTTGGGATATAAGCCCCATAGAAACACTGCTGGGTCAAAGGGTATGCACAGTTTGATAACTTTTTGAGCATAGTTCCAAATTGCTCTCCAGAATGGTTGGATCCATTCACAGTTCCACCAACAATGTATTAGTATCCCAGTTTTCCCACATCCCCTCCAACATTCATTGTTATATTTTCCTGTCATCTTAGCCAGTCTGACAGGTGTGTAGTGGTACCTCAGAGTTGTCTTAATTTGCATTTCTCTGATCAATAGTGAGTTGGAGCAACTTTTCATATGACTAGAGATGGTTTTAATTTCATTATCTGAAAATTGTCTGTTCATATCCCTTGACTACTTATCTATTGAAGAGTGGCTAACCTTAATTGTTAATGGAAGTTCTCTATACCAATGTAACCAGAATCTTAGACTAAAATAATACATAACCTCCAAAAACATTTGAACAGAAGCTTAGAACCCTTAAGAGAGGTGTTTTTTTTTAAATTTAAAATATTTTTATTAACTATTCCCCAATTACATGGAAAAATTAACAATCTTTTTAAATTTTTAAATTCAAAATATCTCCTTCCTGTTCATCTTTCCACTTTGAAAAAAAAATTGATTTTGATTATACTAGTAAGGCTATGCAAAAATATTTCCATATTAGCTGTATCACAAAGAAAAAAAAATAATAAAATACTAAAGAAGGTATAAAAAATTATTTCAATCTGCACCCAGACAAAAAAAGAATTTCATCAGTTCTTTTTATCTGGAAGTAGACTGTATTTTTTTTATTATGAGTCCTTTGGAATTATTTAGAATTACTGTCTTGATCATAAGAGTTAAGGCTGTTTTTTTACAGTTGAGTATCCTTACAATATTACTTATAATACAATTGTACTTACAATACAATGTTACTATATACAATGCTTTCCTGACTCTCTTCACTGCCTTCCCAGAGTTTTCTGAAAACATCATGCTGTTAATTCAATTTTAATATGATGGAATATCATTCTATCACAATAATATATCACTTGTTCAGCCATTCCTCCATTACTGGGTATGCCATTGATTCTAATTCTTTGTCAACAAAATTAAAAAAAATGTACAAGTAGCTCTATTCATCTTTTCTTTTATCTTTTTTGGATATGAATTTAGTGGTGCTATTGCTGAGTAAAATGGACTACATAATTTTAGAGTCTTCTTTGGCATAGCTCCAAATTGTTCTCCAAAATGGTTTTTCAACTCCACCAACAATGCATTAGTGTTCCACTTTTTCCATACTACTTCTAGTATTTTTCTTTTCTGTAAAGATAAACCAATCTGATAGATGTGAGATAATATCTGAGTTGCTTTAATTTGAATTTCTTTAATTGGTAAGGATTTAGAGCATTATTTTCAAGTTTTTAGTAGCTTTCATTTCTTTTGAAAACGATTCATAACATTTGACATTTGTTTTATCATTTCTTAGTGTGCTATAAAGTCATAAACTTCCACTTTCCCAAATCTAATTATTTAAGGATTTATTTTCTTCTGTGATCTTTTGTATCTCTTCCCCACCCCTCTGGTTTAGCAAACTGCTTTTTAAGTAGGGCTTTTCATTAGTGAATTTTTGTACTTATTTTTCATTTGGTCAATTCTCTTTTTTAAAAAGTTATTTTCTTCAGTATTTTTGCCCTTATTTTTAACAAGCAGTTTATGCTTTTTTAATTCTTTATTTCATATCTTTCAGAAAGTTTTGTTGGATTTGTGTCCAATTGACTTTTTTGTTTTATTCTGAGAGTTTATGTTTTCATTTTCCCCTTCTCCAAAGTAACTTTTTATGATCATGTTATTTTTCCCCTTTCTTGTGGTTTATTTGTTTTAGTTGTATCATATTACCATACAAAATGATAGGGAGTGGTGTGGGTCATAGATAAGGTATGATCTAGGGTGTATTGCTGTACCTGTGTTTATGATTGATGTTTAATAAACAAGGACAGTTTCTTTCTCACTAAGATTAATTTTGGCTTAGAAAGTATATTATGCCATTGATGCAATTTCTTTCTTGCATCATAGAGTAAGTGATACATCAGTACAAAAATTCTGCATCATAAGACTTTCAAGATAACATAATTATGTGTGTGAAGACTTTATGTGTACATGTCTAACCAATTAACAAGGAATTTAGAAATCATTTAGTATAGAGAGATTTGGCTTTTCTGCAGAATAAATTTCTGGAAGTCAATAGTGAGACTGGATAACCTCAGCAGACAATTGGGCAACATTATTCTCAGTAGTATTACCACCTATGTTTCTTCTTCTACTATTGGTCTTTCTAATGGCACTCTTTTAAAAATCAATCTTTGAATTAGACAAAATGTCTTCACCAACCCAATTGCCTCCAAAAGGTATTCTGGGACGGCCAAGGAGAAGGGTAATCTGGTGGTAAACAAGTTGTAAGATACAACTAAAGTGGGATTCCAAAGAATAGGAATAAGGATGTCATCAAGGAATGACATGCCATGAAACTAAGATGGGACAGTCACATTGTAAGGACTAGAAATGAAAAGTGAACAGAGTCAGTGAATTGCTAGTATCTGTGAGGTTAGGGGAAAAGATAGAAAAATTCTAGCATATTAGATAAGCTCTCCAAAATGAACTGTGGGTAGAATATTATTGAGAGCTGCACCGTTGGACAAGCATGGATGGACAGTGATTTACATCCAATAAAACAGTTTCTGAATCAATGAGACTATATATCTATTAGAGTAGAGCTTCTTAAATTCTTTCCACTTGTGACCTTTATTCACCCCAGAAATTTTTATGTGACCCTCAGACATGTAAGTGCATAAAATAGGTATACAATTCAAACATTTACTGATAATAAGTCATAATTTCACAATTTTCACATTCACTTATGATATACCATATGGGGTCACAACCCACAGTTGAACAAGTTGGGCATTGTAGGAGGATTACATTTAGATGTTTCCCCTTCACATAAGATTGGGAAAAATGGTTATTTACTACTCTTATCTTTACCAACAATTTTATAGCATTTTTATGGCACAGTATTCAGCAATATTATACATTTTTGCCCTTTCCCAGATAGAAAGCAGTGTCATATGACTATATAATTTATTTCTGCTATTTTATTGTAATTTTTCTATTTTCCAACAGTTAATACCTACTCAGATATCCACCATACATGAGAAAGAATTTCCTCCTCATGAAAAAATACTATTTCCTTTTGTATTCATGAACAAGGAGACAGCAGTGAGATAGTTAAAAAGAGATTTCTCAAACAAAGCCTTGGCACCAAGTTAAGCCAAGGGATTCTGTGGGTAGAACTATTTGGGAGCCTGGATAATTAGAAGTTGGGAGGTAAAGATTTTTTCTCTAGAAGTTCATAAAAGACAAAAACCTGGAATGGCAGGAGTTATTTATCATTGACTGAGATTACGAGAGAATTTGCACAAGCTTTGCAAGTCCTGTCTGTAGCAAACTTTCCTTTACTTACCAAAGATAAAAGATGACAAACATTTTGAAAATAAAAAGAAAAAAAAAGCATAATTTCCCCATGCTTTTTTATTTCAACTTTTTTTTTTTCCAGAGCAAATACTTAATTTGACATCTGTCAGGGGCAATTAGTAGTTCTTGCTAACAAAATACCTGCCCTACTTAGCAGGTCCCGCTTGTTCCTCATTAACCAAATTATGTTCAGGTCATACATCATATTTCTGACAATAATGCCATTTTTTTCTGCTTAATTGGTTAAATAAATGTGTAATTATGGAACTCTGCTGAGATATTGCAAAACTTCTTGTAACAATAGCATTTTCTTGACACAGACTGGGACATTATTTGATCTACTCTACTGTGAAATATTCCTAAAATTAAATGTAGTACTTGTTCACTGTCAGTAGGGGAATATCCTCCAGATGTTAATAGTACATTTTTGAAAAAGTTGAGAAAACCAGTTGACATTATTTGAAATACTATGTTAAAGTGAAAGCACGATATTTCTGTAAGAAATATTATCTATGGAGTTAAGCACACAGCCAAACAAACTGATAAATTGTTACTAAGTGGGGAGATCGAAAAACTTGACATACAGCAATTAGTGGAATTTATATCTTGCTGTAAGATATTTACAGTAATGACCACATTTTTAGAATACTCCTTGTTTGGTTCACAGTAAATATTGGCTCATGGAATAACAAGGAAATCACTTCTGTGAAGATGAACAAGGGTATTAATAGTTGGTGTGAAAAATTTTTCAACTTTTCTATTTTTCCCCAATTAGCACTTTTTCTGATAAACAATGGTAGAGCTTGAATAGGGTTTGCAGGGCCCAAATGTCATCTCAACATTCTTTAAATTTAAACAAATTAAAAATGGCATAGTGTGGACATGATAACCATTTAAGATTCATTTTCTATTGAATAAAATATTGAACATTAAACATTTATACTGTGTTAAGTACTCCATAAATTGAATAAATGTCTTTGAACTAAAGGTCAAGGTAATGTATTTGATACCATATGTGAGATATTATGTAGAAGATATAAAAGGCATATGGATAGAATTTTAACTTTGCATAGTGCTAGATCTGGAGGCAAAAAAACCTTGGCCAAACCATAAGTTAAAAAGGTGATCTTGAGAAATTGACTTCTTATTTTTATACTTTAGTTGACTCTTCAATAAAATGTGCCATTTTACTAGTTGACATTTAATGTTTAAGTGATTATGGATAAAATTTTATGTTTGTCACAATTTTTGAACTGACTCCATCTCAAAGCATATATATATAAACATATGTGTATTCAATTAGTGATTATAAGACTAGCCAGGAAGACAAAATAGGAGCAAATATTGTAGTTCATCACCTCAAAGAGAGATCTAAGAAGGTCACCTAGATCAAGTAGTAATCAGGAAATCTAAAACAAACTATATCAGTACATAGTTCCAGCACCTTTCCAGACCAAGAACACAAATTTGACTCTCATGCAGTTAACCAGGGCATTTTATGTTTCAGGAAAGTAGAATGGTTTGGGATCTAGGGCTCAGCTATATAGTCCCAGTGCAACAGCACATAGGGTAAGGTAAAAGATCGGAGAAATTAAAACCATTTCTATTCCTATGAAAAAATCTTCTAAATCTTTATTGATCAGAGAAATACAAATTAAGCCAACTATGATTTACCACTACACACCTCTCAAATTGGCTAAGATAACAGAAAAAAGATAATGATACATTTTAGAAAACTGGGACAGGAATACATTGTTGGAGTCGTGAAGTGATTCAACTATTCTGGAGAGCAATTTGGAACTATGCCCAAAGGGTTATCAAACTATGCATACCCTTTGATTCAGCAATGTCTCTACTGGGCTTAAATGCTAAAGAGATCTTTTATTTTATTTTATTTTTATTAAAGTTTTTTTTTATTTCAAAACACATGGATAAATAATTTTTCAACATTGGCCCTTCCATAGCCTTGTGTTCCAAATTTTCCCCTCCTTCCCTCCACCCCCTCCCTTAGATGGCAATGTTGTCTTTTGTTGTACATGTTAAAATACATGTTAAATCTAATATATGTAAACACATTTATACAGTTATCTTGCAGCATAAGAAAAATCAGATCATAAAGGAAAGAAAATGAGAAAGAAAATAAAATACAAGCGAACAACATAAAAAAGACTGAAAATTCTATATTGTGATCTACATTCAGTCCCCACAGTCCTCTCTCTGGATGTAGATGCCTCTCTTCACAAGATCATTGGAACTGGCCTGAATCATCTCATTGTTGAAAAGAGCCATGCCCATCAGAACTGATCACCTTATAATCTTGTTGCTGCTGTGTATAATGATCTGGTTCTGCTCCCTTTACTTACCATCATTTCATATAAAAATTTCCAGGCTTTTCTGAAATCATCTTTTAAGATCCTTTACAGAGGGAAAGGGACCGACATGTGCAAAAATGTTTGTGGCAGCCCTTTTTGTAGCAACAAGGAACTGGAACCTGAGTGGATGCCCATCAGCTGGAGAATGGCTGAATAAATTATGGTATATGAATGCCATGGAATGTTATTCTTCTGTAAGAAACAACCAGCAGGAGAATTTCAGGGAGGCCTGGAAAGACTTGCATGAACTGATGCTGAGTGAAACAAGCAGAACCAAGAGATCACCGTACACTGCAACAGCAAGATAATGCAATGATAAATTCTGATGGACTGGCTCTTTACAATAAAGAGGTGATTCAGGCCAGTTCCAATGGTCTTGTAATAGAGAGAGACATCTAATCCACAAAGAAGACTCTGGGCCACACAGTGTAGTATTTTATCTTTTTTGTTGTTGTGTTTATTTGCTTCCTAGTTTTATTCTTTCTCTTTTTTTCTTCTTTTTGTTCTGATTTTTTCTTATGCTGCATGATAAATATGGAACGAGGTATGGAAGAATTGCATAAATCTAACTGACACTGGATGGGTAATGAGGAAGAAAAATATATGGAACACAAGGTGTTGCAAGGGAAAATGCTGAAAATACTTTTTGTATGTATTTTGAAAAAATAAAAATGTATTAACTAAAGCCTACTTGGGAAAGGTAGAGGGAGGAAGAAAAAGCCAAAAATAATAATAAACTAAAATATGCACAGCATAGAACAAAAGAAAACCTAAAAGAAAGCAAAGGATAAACGGTCAGTTGTGAATGCCATACCTTTTATTATTGCATATTCTTTCTTGAAATGGAAATTTATTATTGTATATTTTCCATGCTCCCCAATATTCTGCTGGACACATTACAATGTTTTTTCTTGTGCTTTTTTTTTTGATTTTCTCTTTTGATTTTTTGCATTTATATTTTAAATAAATAAAAGCATTTTTAAAAGTAAAAAATCAAAATCAAAAGTTATGAGGGGAAAAAATGCCTTATGTAAAGGCAATAAGTGAATATAAATCCTGAAATACAAAGAGAGGAATAAAGAGAAATATTTAACAAAAGAAAAGAAAGTAAACACAAATGAACACATGGGAAAAGGCTTTTTAAGTTAAATGTTTAATACAAGTAGGCAGATAAGTACACAAAATATTCAAACTATTCATTTTTTTCCAATCCTCCAGCATATCATAAGATGGGATGATGCAGACAATGACTAGCCAAAGTGATGGGCCAACCCCAAATCTAAACTACTAGGGAAAGGACTCACCATTCAACATCTACTTCTGGGAAAACACAGAAGCAGACTTGACTCGGGTGGAGCCATGGTGGCAGAGATCAGACAGGAGTCTCTGTAACCTCCTCTAACCTCCCCTCAAACCAACAACATATGAAGCCTCTAGACTGATTTTGAAGCAAAAAAATCCACAATATCTGGAGAACAACACGATTATAGAAGAAGATACTCTGGAAGAACCTCAAAACAGGTCTGTTTTAATTGGGCAGGGGGATGGTCTGCTGAACCAAGACTGCAGCGCAGGGAGACCAGGGCAGGGAGCTGGCGCAGGGAGACTGGGGCAGGGAGCTGGAGCAGAGAGCTGGAACAGAAGTCGAAACAGGAGTGGGAGCGTTGTGCTTTTCACACACCTGGGAGTCTTCTGACGGCCTCTTGGGCCAATCTGTCCTGATTGTGGGCAGGCAGTTTGGGGGGTCTGCCTTTTGAGGGGGATAGATTGTGAACCACTGAACCCCTGATGAGCATCGGACCTAGCTGCCATTACACAGCACCTTAAAGCAATCAATCAAACAACAGGACTGATCAGCACCAGAAATAATTCAATCAGCTGAGCTGCCCAGTACCTGAAATAATTCAATCAGCAGAACTGCCCCAGGGTGAACTAAAGCAGAACTGCCCAGCACCTGACATAATTCAATCAGCATAACTGCCCAGTTCCTGAAATAACTCAATCAGCAGAACTGCCCCAGGGCAAATTAAAGCAGCTGTCCCACCTTTGCCCTAAACAAACCTCACATCTTTAAAAAAAATGAATAAAAAACCAAAAAGAGCTCTCACCATAGACAACTTTTATAGAGAGAGGGAAGAACAGACCTCAAATCCTGAGGCCCCTAAAGGTAAAGCAACTCCAGAAAAAGCCCCAAAGAGAGAAACAAATTGGTCTCCATGTCACAAGGCTTTCTTTGAAGATTGCATAAAAAATCTTAAAAGAGAGTTAGAAGAAACATGGGGAAACAAAATGAGATCACTGCAAAATAAAATAGAAAAAATGGAAAAAGAATGCAATGAACAAAAAAATGTAATTGGTCAGTTGCAAAAAGAACTAAAAACAGTAACTGAAAAAATAAGACATTAAAAATTAGAATCGAACAATTGGAAATGAATGACTCATCAAGACTTCAAGAATCAGTCAAAAAAAAAACAAAAAAAATGAAAAGATAGAGAAAAACATGAAATATCTCCTAGGAAAAACAACTGACCTGGAAAATAGATCTAGGAGAGACAATCTAAGGATTATAGGGCTTCCTGAAAGCCATGATGAAAAAAAGAACCTAGACACTATCTTCCAGGAAATCATAAAAGAAAACTGCCCTGATATTTTAGACCCAGAAGCCAAAATACTCCTTGAAACAATCCACCAATCACCTCCTGAAAGAAACCCCAAAATTAAGTCCCCCAGAAATATTGTGGCTAAATTCCAGAACTATCATACCAAGGAAAAGATATTACAAGAAGCCAGAAAGAAACAATTTAAATATCGGGGAGCTACAATTAGGATCACACAGGACCTAGCAGCTTCTACTTTGAAGGATCAAAGGGCCTGGAATCAGATATTCCGAAGGGGAAAGGAACTTGGATTACAGCCAAGAATAAGTTACCCAGCTAAAATGAGCATTATCTTCCAGGGAAGAAGATGGTCATTCAATGATATAGGAGAATTTCACCTATTTCTACTGAAAAGACCAGAATTGAACAAAAAATTTGATCTACAAATAGAACCCAAGAGAAACATAAAAAGGTAACAAGAAAAAAAAAAACTCTTGAGAACTATATTTATGTTATAGATACTTATAGAATGAGGGTTGATTTTATGAATCTATTATTACATTATGATTATGATATGATTACTGTGATTTTATGATTATTATGATATGATTACTGTGATTTTGTGATTATTATGATATGTTTATTGTGATTTTATGATTATTATGATATGATAAACTGAAAAAAGAAATTAGAGGTAGAAAAGGGATAATGCTGGAAGAAGAGGAAAAGGAGGTAAAATAAGGCAAATTACATCACATGTAGAGGCAAAGAAAACCTATAATGATTGAGGGGAGAAAAGGGAGGGGAATGAGAATTGGGTTAATCTCCATCTCATCAGATTTGGCTCAGAGGGAATAATAATACTTAAAAGGAAAGAGGAGGGAAAGGGGGGAAAAAGGGGTGGTTGGGGCTCTAAAGGGGAAGGATTGTTTGAGGGAAGTCGTTTTTCAAAAGCAAAATAGTAGGGAGGAGGGAAAGGGGATAAGAAAGAGAAAAACATAAGCTAGGGTAAATAAGATGGCAGGAAATACAGAATTAGTTATTGTAACTGTGAATGTGAATGGAATGAACTTTCCCTTAAAGCAGAAGCAGATAGCAGACTGGATTAAAAACCAGAATCCAACAATATGTTGCATACAAGAAACACATCTAAAACATAGAGATACATACAGGGTGAAGGTAAAAGGCTGGAGCAGAATCTATTATGCTTCAGGTGAACAAAAAAAAGCAGGGGTAGCAATCCTGATCTCAGACCAAGTAAAAGTAAAGATAGACTTAATTAAAAGAGACAAAGAAGGAAATTAAATCTTCCTAAAGGGTACCATAGATGATGAAGCAATATCAATACTAAACATATATGCACCAAGTGGTATACCATGGAAATTCCTAGAGGAAAGGTTCAGAGAGATGCAAGAAGAAAGAGACAGCAAAACTATAATAGTGGGGGATCTCAACCTCACTCTCTCAGAACTTGATAAATCAAACCACAAAATAAATAAGAAAGAAATTAAGGAGGTTAACAAAATGTTAGAAAAGTTAGGTATGATAGATCTTTGGAGGAAATTAAATGGAGACAGAAAGGAGTTTACTTTTTTCTCAGCAGTCCATGGAACTTATACAAAAATTGACCATGTGTTAGGACACAAAAACCTCAAAATCAAATGCAGGAAGGCAGAAATAATAAATGCATTTTTTTCAGATCATGAAGGAATAAAAATCACATACAATATAAGGGCAGGAGAAAATAGACCAAAAAGCAATTGGAAACTAAATAATTTTATCCTAAAGAATGAATGGGTGAAACAACAAATTACAGACACAATTACTAATTTCATTCAAGAGAATGACAATAGTGAGACAACATACCAAAATTTGTGGGATACAGCCAAAGCGGTAATAAGGGGAAATTTTATATCTCTAGATGCTTACTTGCATAAAATAGAAAAAGAGAAAATCAATGAATTGGGCTTGCAACTAAAAAAGCTAGAGAAAGAACAAATGAAAAACCCCCAATCAAATATCAAACTTGAAATCCTAAAAATAAAAGGAGAGATTAGTAAAATTAAAAGTAAAAAAAAAAACTACTGAATAAATAAAACTAAAAGTTGGTTTTATGAAACAACCAACAAAATAGATAAACCTCTAGTTAATTTAATTAGAAAAAGGAAAGAGGAAAATCAAATTGTTAGTCTCAAAAATGAAAAGGGAGAACTTTCCACCAATGAAGAGGAAATTAGAGCAATAATCAGGAGTTACTTTGCCCAACTGTATGCCAATAAATTTGATAACCTAAGTGAAATAGAGGAATATCTACAAAAATATAGATTGCCCAGATTAACAGAAGAGGAAATAAATTACTTAAATAGTTCCATTTCAGAAAAAGAAATAGAAGAAGTCATTAATCAACTCCCTAAGAAAAAATCCCCAGGACCAGATGGATTTACATGTGAATTCTACCAAACATTTAAAGAACAATTAACTCCAATATTATATAAACTATTTGAAAAAATAGGGAATGAAGGACTCGTAACAAACTCCTTTTATGATACAGACATGGTACTGATAGCTAAACCAGGTAAAACAAAAACAGAGAAAGAAAATTATAGACCAATCTCATTAATGAATATTGATGCAAAAATCTTAAATAAAATATTAGCAAAGAGATTGCAGAAAATCATTCCCAGAATAATACACCATGACCAAGTAGGATTTATACCAGGAATGCAGGGATGGTTCAATATTAGGAAAACTATTAACATAATTGACTATATTAATAACCAAATTAACAAAAATCATATGATAATCTCAATAGATGCAGAAAAAGCATTTGATAAAATCCAACATCCATTCCTATTAAAAACATTAGAGAGTATAGGAATTAATGGACTTTAAAATAGTCGGTAGCAACTATTTAAAACCATCAGCTAGCATCATATGTAATGGTGATAAACTGGAACCATTCCCAATAAGATCAGGGGTGAAACAAGGTTGCCCACTATCACCATTACTGTTCAATATTGTATTAGAAATGCTAGCCTTGGCAATACGACAAGAAAAAAGAGATTAAAGGAATTAGAGTAGGTCATGAGGAAACCAAATTATCACTCTTTGCAGATGATATGATGGTCTACTTAGAGAACCCTAGAGAATCAAGTAAAAAACTATTAGAATTAATCCACAACTTTAGCAAAGTTGCAGGATACAAAATAAATCCACATAAATCATCAGCATTTTTATACATCCCCAACAAAATGCAACAGCAAGAGATACAAAGAGAAATTCCATTCAAAATAACTATCGATAGTATAAAATATTTGGGAATATATCTGCCAAGGGAAAGTCAGGATCTATATGAGCAAAACTACAAACCCTCTCCACTCAAATAAAGTCAGCTCTAAACAATTGGAAAAACATCAAGTGCTCTTGGATAGGTCGAGCGAATATAATAAAGATGGCAATACTACCGAAACTAATCTATCTATTTAGTGCTATACCAATCAAACTCCCAAGAGATTATTTAACTGACCTAGAAAAAATAACAAAATTCATCTGGAAAAACAAAAGGTCAAGAATTTCAAGGGAATTAATGAAAAGAAATGCAAATGAGGGTGGCCTAGCTGCACCAGATCTAAAACTATATTATAAAGCAGTGGTCACCAAAACCATTTAGTACTGGATAAGAAATAGAGTAGTGGATCAGTGGAATAGGTTAGGTTCACAAGACAAAATACTCAATGACAATTGTAATATAGTGTTTGATAAACCCAAAGACCACAGTTTTGGGGATAAAAACTCACTATTTGACAAAAACTGCTGGGATAATTGGAAACTAGTATGGAAGAAATTAGGCATTGACCCACACCTAACACCATATAAGGTCAAAATGGATTCATGATGTAGGCATAAAGAATAATATTATAAACAAATTAGAACAATGTAGGATGGTTTACCTCTAAGACCTGTGGAGGGGGAAGGAATTTGTGACCAAAGAAGAACTAGAGGTCATCATTAATCACAAAATAGCTAAGTTTGACTATATCAAGTTAAAAAGTTTTTGTAGAAACAAAATGAATGCAGACAAGATTAGAAGGGTAGCAGTAAACTGGGAAAGTATTTTTATATCCAATGGTTCTGATAAAGGCCTCATTTATAAAATATATTGAGAATTGACTCAAATATATAAGAATTCAAGCCATTCTCCAATGGATAAATGGTCAAAAGATATGAACAGACAATTTTCAGATGAAGAAATTGAAACTATTTCCGGTCTCATGAAAATGTGCTCCAAGTCACTATTGATCAGAGAAATGCAAATTAAGACAACTCTGAGATACCACTACACACCTGTCAGATTGGCTAAAATGACAGGAAATGATAATGATAACTGTTGGAGGGGATGTGGGAAAACTGGGATACTGATACATTGTTGTTGGAACTGTGTATGGTTCCAACCATTCTGGAGAGCAATTTGGAGCTATGCTCAAAAAGTTATCAAACTGTGCATACCCTTTGACCCAGCAGTGTTTCTACTGGGCCTATATCCCAAAGAGATTTTAAAGGAGAGAAAGGGACCCACATGTGCAAAAATGTTTGTGGCAGCCCTTTTTGTAGTGGCAAGAAACTGGAAATTGAAAAGATGCCCATCAATTGGAGAATGGCTGAACAAATTATGGTATATGAATGTTATGGAATATTATTGTTCTGTAAGAAATGACCAACAGGAGGATTTCAGAGAGGACTGGAGAGACTTGCATGAACTGATGCTGAGGGAAATCAGCAGAACCAGGAGAACATTATACACAGCAACAAGACTATACGATGATCAATTTTGATGGACATGGTTCTCTTCAGCAATGATGTGATTCAAACTAGTTGTTCTGCAATGAAGATAGTCATATACATCCGGAGAGAGGCCTGTGGGAACTGAGAGTGAACCACAACACAGCATTTTAACACTTTCTGTGAATATTTCCATGCATTTTGTTTTCCTTCTTAGGTTGCTTTTCTTCTTCTCTTTCTAGATCTGATGTTTCTTGTGCAGTAAGATAACTGTATAGATATGTATACATGTATTGTATTTGTCATATAATTTATCATATTTAGCGTGTAATAGATTACCTGTCATCTAGGAGTGGGTGGTGGAGGGAAGGAGGGGAAAAGCTTGGGAAAAAAAAAGTTTTTGCAAAGGTCAATGTTGAAAGGTCACTCATATGTTTTGTAAATAAAAAGCTTTATATATTAAAAAAAAAAAGAAAACACAGAAGCAGTCTAGCAGAAACTAAGTATAGAACCATAACTATTCATCAAGATAAACCCCAAAGCTTTATCAGAAATGTGTCAATTTAATGAAATCACTTTACTTCTCAGTCTGTTTTTGAAGTTTTCTGCAAAATGAGAGTATTGGGTTTGATGATCTAAAATCTAAACTAGTTCTAAATTTCTCTATCTCTCTATTAAAATGCCCAGATGATGCTATGACTCTATTAAGCTTCCATTGGGAACATAATCCTGATATGCTCTTTCTCCAGTACCTTTATGATAGATCCCTTTATAAAGACATAGCCCTTGTCTCCCATTCCCCCTCTCCCCAAAAGGACCTTTTGGTAAATGACACTTTGATCAAGTGGTGAAGGACATCCCTATATCGGCCTGTAATTGAGGATAGATAAAAGAAGAAGAAAGCTGTTTTGGAGTTTTAGCAGTAGTAATACTACAAACATCCAATTTGATGCTTTCATTAAAGCTCTTTGCTGAAATGGAAATTGACAATATAACTGTATTTTTCTCACAGTCTAAGCTTTTTAAATTTTGCGTAGTAACATGGATAATGGGATTTTGCACATTGTGATTTTATGGAAATAGAACACTTTCATTTCAAACACCAGAACTGCTACAAATGGAATTTAATTACAATCTGATTATGCCAACAACTTTTGTAACTTTTCATGAACATAGCAAAATAGAAACCCTTACCTAATGGTTGTGAAGTGATCCCAGAAAAAAAGTACTGGGTAGGATCAGATATAAGTTAATGCAATTTCAAATTATAGACTAATGGAACTAGAACAGCCTTTGAAAACAATAAAGTTCAACCTCCTTATTTTAATAATAATTAACAAAAATAGTATTTGTATAGTGCTTTAAGCTTTGCAAAGGGCTTTCCAAACATCTCTTTGTATTCACATAACAATTTTGGGAGGTAGGAATTAAAACTATCCTATATTTACAGATAAGGAAACTGAGGAAAAGAGATATTTAAGTGACTTGAATAGGTTTACAAAATTAATGTCTCAAGCCAAATGGGAACTCCAATCGTTTTTAATCACTCTAATGGTCTTTCTACTATGACATACAATAATCTTTATTTTATAGATGAAGAAGCTAGTGAGATTCAGAGAGAAATGAGAGTTTTCTGAGGTACTATAGCTAATAAATATAAGAGGTTGGGATCTTAACACGTCTTTTGCTTCTGAAGACTAACACCATTCTCATTCTAGTGCACATCTGTGAGATGAGAGGTACTAAAATTTTAATAAAACTCAATAAGCTTTATGAAATGATACTGATGAACAAAGTATGCTGCAACTACCCCATAGTGTTAGAATATACGTATATTTTTAAGTTCATTATTACAATGAACTTGGAAAATATTTATTCTCTGAGCACTGAAAAAAAATCATGAACTTAATGAAGTTAATGAGAATTCAATATCTACTATCTCTTTAATTTGCATATCCTCCTGGTGATGGCATATGCCTACAAACAATGGAATACTATGATCTCAGAAGAATTATAATCATAAAAAGAAAAAAATCCATTGTGAGTATAGGCAGGCTGTAATATCTTATTAACTGTACTTAAAACAGAGTATAAATATTTAATGTATATAAATAAGTGGAAGCAGAATAAGGACCATCATGAAGTAAAATGGGACCTAAACTGATTATTGAAATAGAATGCTGGTATTTTGACATATTAAATTGTAAGAAAAAATAGCCTCTTGCATTATATATTTTATAGAGTAGTTATGGCTGGTGGCAGGGGGAATGAACAGATAAAATGAGAATATGATAGTCAGGAATACATTTAAAATGCTAAATCCAGCAAAATATATTAGTTTTCTGTAATTTATATTATACCTTTTCACTGGAATGTGCTTCCTTTATATTCAGTTATTGGAAATTCTGCCCATCCATGATATCTTCTGAGATTCTCCTCCAAATGACTAAATTTCCCTTCCTGATCTTCATAGATTTTTATTTGCTGACTTATATGTCTTTTTTCCCTTTTATTGTATCTAAACGATATAGATCGTTATGTACTTGTATATATCCCATAACAATTTTCAGATGTTTTGAGATCAAATAAACATCTTACTCAGCTTTGTAGCCATCATTTTGCCTTACATATAATAGATGTTTGATACACATTTGTCAGATTACATAGCTTTATATTATTTTAAGTGTAAAATTAAAAGTTGACACAATCAAGATTAAGATATCAAAGTTTTCAAGTTTTTCAAAATATGGGATAATTGAGCTTAATATATACTGTTTTACTATAAGAAAGTTTGTTGTAAAAACAATGAAAGGAGAATACGAAATATTTGAACTTATTGATGTTTTAATGTTTTCATAAGTTTCCTATGTTCATATGAAATCAATTATCTATCCCAAATTCTGTGAATATATATATATATATATATATATGTTGTATAAGAGGCTTTTTAAAGTTTATTCTGAATGAAGGAATATTTTTGCTTAAGTGATTAGTTATGTTTTCAAAGTAAAGAAAATAAGGAATACTTTACTATAATATTTTTACTTTGATTTTTCAGCTCAAAAGAGTTATTTCAAATAGCATCTAAAATTTTGGGAACTTATATAATCAAAACCTATAAACCTTTAGAGATTTCCCCATCATTAATATCAAGCATAGAGCTGGCTACTTCTATGAAAAGTTTTGCACATAAAGCAAAATTGGCAAGTTTGGACCATTTTGCTGGTACTGCAGAAAGTTGTAATAAATCATTTTTGCACTGGTTTATAGTACACTCATTTTCACCATAAGTAACAGTTTCCACCTGCAAAACTTCTGGCAATGAATTACACCTGAGTGCTCATTAGTGTAGCACTGTCCCCCAAGGAAAATCACACAAGCTGACTTTCAAGACTGCGTGCCATAGCACCCAAGGAGAGGAAGATGAACAGAGTTTTAAAACTTTTTGGTCTTGTTATTGCACCATTGTGGATGAGGAAAACTCATGCTTTCTTTTCCTAAAAGTAAAGGAGCCTTTTGGTTAAGCTTGCTGTAACAAAATGGATGCAGGGGCTTTAGATGGAAAGGGCATTGACCTGGGAGAAAGTTGATTTCATAAATTGCTGTCCTGGTTCTGGCTTGCTATGGCATTGATCTTGAACAAATCATTTGACTTCAAGTTCCTCATCTAGAAAATAAGGCTGGGGTAAAGGATACATAAGGTACCTTTGAGCTCTGATCTGTTTTAACTCAGTCATTGACACATTTCCTGCTTTTATTTTTAATTTTTTAAAAATGTTGAACTATAAATTTTCTTATTCCATGTGGCCCTTATCCTATTGAAAAAGCACTGAAATACTCATTATTTTATGTCACTGCTTCAATCAGGTGAATGCCATCAAAATGCTTAATGAGCAGTATATTTTCACAAACAGCTTCTGCACTGGATGTTGCTAAATGCTACATATCTTTGAGTTCACACTCAAGCACTCAGTCATAATTTAAATCAGTGGCCAGTAATATACTTTATATCACAGAGATAACAATAATAAATTATTTTGAGAGACATATGTTAGCTATGCGTAAAATATGAAGACCCCATTAAACTGTGAATATAACAATGAACTCCATTCCTCAGTTATGTTTTCTTTCAAGTCACATTTTGATCTAGGTATAAATGGAGCAGATGTATTGAGAACCAAACAATTCTTTCCTTTCCCTCGGATGGGTATCTGACCCCTTTATATATACACCACCTTAGTTCAAATTGCCTCTAACCTAGTATCACACTAAGTTCTTAATTGTTTTCTCTGCCCCAAGCCTCTCTGTTTTTCCTCCATTTCATTGCCCTGTTAAAAAAAAAATCTGCAATGGCTCTGTAGTGTCTTTACAATTACATATTAAATTCTATATTCCTTATTTAAAACTTCACATGTGACCAAAACCTGATCATCATTACACATTATATTCAATTATACATCACTGCCTTCTTTACAGCCATTAGAATTCAGCCAAAGTGGCCTCTATTATTCCTTATACGTGACCTTCCATTTTTGATTCCATCACCTTTGCTTTGTCTCTTGTGTTAAAAATGTTCTCTTCCCCTTTTCCACCTCTCAGAATCATTTGTTTCTTTCAAGATTAGGTTCAAGCATCATTTTCTATATAAAGCCTTTCCCAATCCTCTTGGGTTGGAAACCTCCTTCCCAAACCATCAAATATTTATTTATTTTGTATGTTTACAATACATATTTATCTGTGCACATATCATCTCCAAAAGAAAGTTTTTGAGGGCAAGAAATGTCCCTTTGTTTCCTCTGTATCTCATATCTGGCAAATATTAAATACTCAAAAAATGTTTTGGGATTAACTGATTATGCTCACTGAAATGTCCCCATCACTCTTGTGTTCTAAGAATCAGAGGGCTTAGAACTGAAAAGGATCTTAAAAGATATTTAGTCCAACACCTTCAATTAACACTTAAGGAAACTTGTGCCCTAAGAAGTTAGGAGCATTGGCCAAGTTCAAATACAAGAAATGAAAGCTAGACTTGTATTCCAAATCCAAAATTCTGAACTTGAAGAAAAAACTAATTCTATTGTAAAAATGCAAATTCAATCTCATCAGGATATTACACTGAATTTAGAGCTGGAGCTAATCTGGAAAGAATCCAGCTAGTTCACTCTCCTTATTTTGCAGATAATCAGATAAAAGTTCAGAAAATTAAGTGACTGACACAAAGTCACATGTGTAGTTAGTGTCAGAGATAGGAATGGAATCAATTCACTTTCTTTGATTCCAGAACTCTGTGTGTGTGTGTGTGTGTGTGTCTGTTTACAGCATTGTATCTTTCATATTAGACCCTTATCCTTCACTAATATCTTAGCAATAATCAATTTATAAGATTAGCTGAACAGTCAAACAATAAAACCCTGATTCATTTCTTGTTCCGTCGTTTCAGTTCTTTTTGACTCTTCTTGATCCAATTTGGGGTATTCTTAGCAAAGATACTGGAGTGGTTTGTCAGTTTTTTTAAATTCATTTTACAGATGAGGAAACTGAGTCAAATCAGCTTGAGTTTGCCCAGGATCACACTTTTAATAAGTGTCTGAGATCAAATGTCAACTTACAAAGCTTATTCCTGACATCAGACCTGGTATTCTCTCCACTGTGCCAGCAGCAGTCCCATTTAGGGCCTTGATTGATGGAGCACTACAATATCATGTTTTGATGAGAGAATTGAAGGAAGGAAAGGTCTAGAGTTCAGCATCTAACTGAATTTGAAGGCTCAGTTAGGGAACAATAGGAGTTGTGCAAAATGAAGGTCTTGGAAGCTAAGGTGGCTTTCTAAAGGCTCTAGTTGGAAGAAAAGAGACACAAAAAAGAAAATGGAAAAATTCTAAACATCAAAATATTCAACTTAACAATTTTGCCTGCAAATTTTTGACTCGATTATAAGCAATATATTATATCAAATAATTGTTTTTCTTTCAAACTCTGTGGTTTCTATTTTGTCTTCACAAACTATTCAAAAGCAGCATTGCTTTGTTCTCTTAAAATTTTACTGGTATCGTTTATTTTTATATCACATTCATCTCTGGATATGATCCTTCTTAAATGTACTTCACTTAAAAAAGAGGAAAGACTTAAGCAATTCAAGTGACCCAGTAACAATATTTGGTAGAACATGTAACCCCATGTGCTCCACTTCTCCAGTTATCAAATCATAGGGAAAATAGTTCCTGCTGGGATGAAAGCCAGTAAGCCACCTACCTATGCCTCTTTCATTTTTTAAAAACCTTTTTTTATATTGAAAACATATGCATAGATAGTTTTCAATATTCACTTTTGCAAAACCTTATGCTCCATTTTTTTTCTCCCTTGTTCCACCTCCAATGTGGTGGCAAAGTAATGTATGTTAAACATGTGCAATTCTTCTATACATATTTTGATAATTATTTTACTGCACAAGAAAAATCAGATCACAAGGAAAAAATGATAAAGAAAACAAAATACAAGCAAACAATAACCAAAAGAGGGAAACACTATGTTGTGCTCCATGCTCAGTCTCTATAATCCTCTCCCTAGGTGCAGATGGCTCTCTCTATCTCAAGAGCATTGGAACTGGCCTGAATCACCTCATTATTGAAAAGAGCCATGTCCATCAGAATTGATTCTCACATACTCATCTTGCCATGTATAATGATCTCCTAATTCTGCTCATTTCACTCAGCATCCGTTCATGCAAGTCTCTCCAGGCCTCTCTGAAATCGTCCTGCTGATCATTTCTTTCTTTTTTTTTATTTTTTTGTTAAATCTTTTTATTTGCAAAACATATGCACAGGTAATTTTTCAACATTCACCCTTGCAAAGCTTTCTACTACAAATTTCCCCCCCTCCCCCCCTTTCCCTAGATGGAAGAAAGTCTAATACTTGTTAATTATATTAAAATATTTGACAGTTTGAATGTATAGACAGTTATCTTGCTGTACAGGAAAAAAAACTGAGAAGGAAAACAGAATGCAAGCAAATATCAATAGAGAGTGTTAAAATGCTATGTTGTGGTCCAGACTCAGATCCCACAGTCCTCTCCCTGGGTTTATTTGGCTTTATTCATCTCTGGGCAGCTGGAATTGGTTTGAAACATCTCGTTGTTGGAGAGAACCATGTCCATCAGAATACATCATCATATAGTCTTGTTGTTGCTGTCTGTGTACAATGATATCCTGGTTCTGCTCATTTTACTCCTGTTGATCATTTCTTACCGAACAATAATGTTCCATAACATTCATATACCATAATTTATTCAGCCATTCTCCAATTGATAGACATCCACTAAGTTTTCAGTTTCTAGCCACTACAAAAAGGGCTGCCACAAACATTTTTGCACATGTGGGTCCAGTTCCTTCCTTTATTAACTCTTTGGGATATAAGTCCAATAGGAACACTGCTGGGTCAAAGGGTATACACAGTTTGATAGCCCTTTGGGTATAATTCCAAATTGTTCCCCAGAATGGTTGAATCCATTCACAATTTTGCATTTTTCTGACAAATAATTTAGAGCATTTTTTCAAAGTGTAGAAATGATTTTAATTTCTTTATCTGAAAATTGTTCATATCCTTTGACCGTTTAACAATTGGAGAATGACTAAGCCTTTTTTCAGATTGGAATAATATCAATAACACAATCACCATATAACACAATTACTACTACCATTACTATTACCACTACCACCATGAATACTACTATTACTACCACCACTACTACCATGATTACCACCATCACCACAACTATTAGTACTATCACTAAGACCACCACTTCTTTTCCTCTTGCAACTATTACCATTGCCATTACTACTACTACTACTCACTATAACATATAATTCTTATTATAGCTAGTATTTATATAGTGCTCTAAAGTTTGCACAGAACTTTAGATATGCTTTATTTTTTGGTCCTCACAGTAATTCTGTGACAAAAGTAAAAATCTACCATTATATCTTAATATACAATTACATACTATTATATTAAATTATAAAAGGAAATTATGCTTTCATATAATATAATAATATATTATTACATTATATTATTATGTGCTACTATATTGTAATTTAATTATATACTATATTATATTATTAGTAATTAAGTATAAAATATACTATTATAATAAGTGTTTTATACATGAGGAAATTGAGGTTGAGAGAGGTTAAATGACTTGCTCAGCTTCATGCAACTAGTAGATGTTTGAGGTGGGATACAAATCTAGATCTTTCTGACTCCAAATACATCTTCCAGTGGATAATAATTATCCACTATGACAACTTATATCTCTACTAAATATTTTAAATAATGAAGGAGTGTACATTAGGGTGTGCATAGTGTTGTGTTTTATACTGTTAGAGGTTCTTACTTTTTGCTGTTCCTTAATTAATAGGAATACAGTCAGTGATAGATTATTAATCATATTGAAAAGAGGAAGAAGAGAAGCCAGAAAAAAATGAAAGTGACACACAATCAGTACAAATTTATTGAGGGCAAACAGATATAGTCAAATACAGATATATTTTATTTGTTCCAATGATAGAGTTTTGGTTGTGTCCAAAGAGAATAGATGACACATTCATTTTAAAAGGGTTATTTGCAGTTACTATAAGTGCACAGGGTAGAAAGATTGTAATCAGAGGCAGAGAGAGATACGCAGAAAAATCATGTGTGTATATATATATATATATATATATATATATATATATATATATATATATATATATATGTATATATCTTTTAGGAGGAATACATTGTAAGAACTGCATTCTGGAACATGCATGCAGCCTAAAATTGTAAACAAAAAAACCCAAAATCACCTTGATCTTTACTCTCTTTTGCAAGAATGTGCATTTTATAATACTCTATAAAAAAGGAGAGTTTTCTTTTTTTATATATAAAGCTTTTTATTTACAAAACATATGAGTGATTTTTCTACATTGACCTTTGCAAAAACTTTTTTTTTCCCAAGCTTTTCCCCTCCTTCCCCCCACTTCCCACCCCTAGATGACAGGTAATCCAATACATGCTAAATAGGATAAATTATATGACAAATACAATACATGTATACATATCTATACAGTTATCTTACTGCACAAGAAACATCAGATGTAGAAAGAGAAGAAGAAAAAACAACCTAAGAAGGAAAACAAAATGCATGGAAATATTCACAGAAAGCGTTAAAATGCTGTGTTGTGGTTCACTCTCAGTTCCCACAGGCCTCTCTCTGGATGTATATGACTACCTTCATCGCTGAACAACTGGTTTGAATCACATCATTGTTGAAGAGAACCATGACCATCAAAATTGATCATCGTATAGTCTTGTTGCTGTGTATAATGTTCTCCTGGTTCTGCTGATTTCACTCAGCATCAGTTCATGCAAGTAGGAGAATTCTCTTCTAATGAAATTATTGCTGCCAAATAAGCCTTCTTGTTCTTGGCACTTTTTTAAGTAGAGCAAAAAATCTCTTACCTTTAATTATTATTTGGTTCACAATTTACTTTGTGACCTCATTTTTGGTCGCAAAGTTGCCGTTCCTTGAAACTGGGTAAAGAGAGTACTCCCCAGTATAATAGAGTTTGTGGAACTGTATGGGATGAATGGAAATTAACCTTTGTCTCAGCTGAGCATTGGGTTGATTTTAATTTTATAGTCCTCTAAAAAGAAGGTATCCTTGTTATATAATATTCTACTTAGAAATTGTTTTCAGTAAACTAATATTAATTAGAGTTTAAAATGGCTAAAATAAAACATTATATCTTCTTTTTAAAATTTTAATTCTAAGATTTTAAAAGCTGAAACTATACACATGCACATATATATTAAACTATTCATGAATACCTTTGCATTGTCTCTTGGAAAAATTTGTTTATCATCCTTGCTCATTTTTCAAGAGATTTTGTACACATATATCTATATGTATGTATGTGTACATATATGTATATATACACACATACATATGTATGCACACACATACACACATATAAATATATATGGATAGATAGCTATAGATATATCCTTAAAAGCTTCCTTTCCTAAATTTACTTCCCCATTTTTAGTCAATAAATATGTCTAAACAGTAACATTTCATTTGGCCAAAGTATTATAAATCCTTGAAAGAAGAAAATAAATATTATTCCATGGATTTGATTGTAATTAAATGCATGCATGTATGTGTATGCATGATATATAGATACCCCATTTGGACAAATGTCATCTCATCTAACATAAGGAATATAAATCAAAAATGAAGTTCCTATTTTCATGGCTCCACCACTCAAGTTTGAAACATGAGTAACTTTTAGATAGATAAATACATGAGAATAAAGTGAGACATAGAAAATTCCAAATGAATACTATAAATGGCATGGGAATTTAGAAAAATGAATGATGACTATGGATGATTCAATTTTGAAAAACTTCTTGAAGCAGATGAACTTTAAGCTGGTCTTTAATTGGTTTCTACCAACTGGTCAAAGTGTAAGGTAATGGCAGTTCTGCCTCTGATACCTAATGGAACCATGTCCAGAATTATTTAACCTCCCTGATTAAATTTCTCCATCTGTAAAATAAGAGGAACAGACTCCATGACATATAAATTCCCTTCGATCTCTAAATCTATGGGACAATTGTGTGGCATAGTGAGAATATGGAGTTACACAGAGTAAAGATTGAAACTGTACATGAAAGGACATTTCACTAGAATGACTCAAAGAGGGGTCCATCCCATGTATACCATCAATCCTTATTTTGTTTTTATTAAATTACAATTCTCTATTTTATTAATGGTACTAGAGATAGATGCTACTGTCCTCATTTATTTAATCACTATCATGATCATCCCCATGATAACAATTCTAGGCATATGCTCTAAATTCAGTTTCACATATCATTGTCTTTGTTGTTCTTTGAACACTGAAATATTAGAGATTGTGAGTGATTGAGATATTCATAAAAGGAACTTTTTAAAAGTCATACTGGAATAATTTCATTTTCATTTCACTTGAATAATCTGGAAGACGTGAAATTGTACAAAAACAAAATCCAAGACAATCTAAAGGGATCTGTAAGTTACTCTGACAGTTAAGATTTCTATGATCTCCATGAATTTATAACAGTCTTTGCCGCTTTGTTTTAGCACAATCAACAGCAACCAAAAGATGCGCATGAAATCATGTCCCTATGCTGCAGTCAAAAAATGGTCTTAAGTGTGTGCTGCAGAGAATAGCAGATGGAGGGTTTTCTCAAGGAATACACCAAGACTCTGCATCCGACAAAGAAAAGGAGCAGCAGTTCCAGGAGAGGAGGATGGGAAAGGGACTGGGCAGATAGAGGGAAGGAGAGAAATTTTGCTTTGCATCAAGATAGTAAGTTCACCCTCCACCCCATCTCCCCAAGCTGTTATTTTTTTAGGTCTAAGTGCAAGGCTCCCATTTAACTGTAATATCTCCAGGCCTTTCCATCCAGCTGGGCTGAATATTCCCTAAGTGCCAACACTTAATGTAGCTCAGCTGTAGTGTGAATAGTAAAGTGACACTAGGTTGTGACTTAAAAGTAGACAATATTTTCAATATTTTAAAAGCAGATTTCCAGGAAAGTATCCTTTGGATCTCCAAAGAAGAGATTAAATTATGCAAAGTCACTGGATTTCTCTATGGGTAGCAGTGGTTGCAATATGTAAATTTATGAAAATCAAGAAAGCATTAAGATGGACAAGCCTGGCTGTAGTGAAAAGAGTAATGGATATGGAGTCAAGAGACATAGACTGAAGTCTATGGAGGAAATCCTCATTTGTAAATTTAGTACCTTGAAGGGTGATTGGGAGGCTCTCCAATAAGATAATATGTGCAAAGTGCTTTAAAAATCTTAAGAATTATGCAAATAGACTTATTATCTAGCCACATCCCATTAATATTCACAGATGTGTATTCA
>JAJPUD010015626.1:19317-36741 GCA_023553655.1 Myrmecobius fasciatus | reverse complement strand
TTTATTGATTGGAGAATGGCTTGAATTTTTATAAATATGAGACAATTCTCTATATATTTTAGAGATGAGACCTTTATCAGAACCCTTAAATGTAAAGATGATTTCCCAATTTATTGCTTCCCTCCTAATCTTGTCTGCATTGATTTTGTTTGTACAAAAACTTTTTAACTTAATTTAGTCAAAGTTATCTATCTGGTTTTCAATTAAGAGTTCCAGTTCTTCTTTGGATATAAATTTATTCCAACTCCATAGGTCTGAGAGGTAAACTATATTACATTCCTCTAATTTACTTATAGTATCACTCTTTATATCCAGATCATGTACCCATTTAGATCTTATCTTGGTATGTGGTGTTAGATGTGGGTCAAGCCCTAATTTTTTCCACACTAGTTTTCAGTTTTCCCAGCAGTTTCTGTCAAATAGTGAATACTTATCCCAAAAGCTGGGGTCTTTGGGTTTATCAAAAACCAAATTACTATAGTTATTGCCTAGTTTGTCTTGTGATTCTATCCTATTCCACTAATTGACTACTCTATTTCTTAGCCAGTACCAAATGGTTTTGATGACTGCTACTTTATAATATAGTTTTAGATCTGGTACAGCAAGTCCACCATCGTCAGCCTTTTTTTTTTTCATTAATCCCCTTGAAATTCTTGACCTTTTGTTTTTCCAAATGAACTTTGCTACTATTTTTTTCTAGATCTGTAAGATAATTTCTTGGGAGTTTGATTGGTATGGCACTAAATAAGTAAATTAGTTTGGGTAGTATTGTCATTTTTATTATATTCGCTCTTCCTACCCATGAGCATTTTAAGTTTTTCCAATTGACTAGGTCTGATTTGATTTGTGTGGAAAGTGTTTTGTAGTTTAGTTCATATAGTTCCTGACTATCCCTTGGTAGATAAATTCCCAAATATTTTATACTATCAACAGTTATTTTGAATGGAATTTCTTTTTGTATCTCTTGCTGCTGAACTTTATTGGTAATATATAAAAATGCTGATGATTTATGTGGATTTATTTTGTATCCTGCAACTTTGCTAAAGTTGTGAATTGTTTCTAGTAGTTTTTTAGTTGAGCCTTTAGGGTTCTCTACGTATATCATCATGTCATCTGCAAAGAGTGATAATTTGGTTTCCTCATTACCTACTCTAATTCCTTTAATCTCTTTTTCTTCTCTTACTGCCAAAGCTAACATTTCTAAGACAATATTAAATAATAATTGTGACAGTGGGCAGCCTTGTTTCACTCCTGATCTTATTGGGAATGGTCAATATGACTAATATTAAGAGAAATATAAATCAAAACAATCATGGTTTTTCAATTCAAATCCAAGAATATAAAGATGGCAAAAGAACAGAATAGCTAATCTGTAGGTGTAGAAAGACAAAAAAACCCAAAAAAACAAAAAAACAAAAACCAAAAACTAATATATTGTTGGTGGAGTCGTGACAGCAGAATCATACAAAAAATCAAATTAGAAATTTTCAAAAAAAATTATGGTTAAACTATTCATATCCATTAATTCAGTGAGTCATTTTAAAGAAGATGATAACAATATGTCTTTATACACCAATATTTGTATATACATTTCCTAAATAAATGCATGCACATTTAAAAAAATCAAAAACTATATAAATAAGAAGATCCCACTAGTGCAGGATAAATTAAAAGAAAAAAAAATTGTGGTACATGAAATAGCACTCTGTTGTAAGAAATTATAAATATCATAAATACAGAAATAAAAGAGAAAACTTAGATGAACAAAATGAAAATAGAGGCCGAAAAACTATATACAATGATCAATATAAAATTGGAAAAGTAGTAATCATTGCAAAATTAGAAAACCAAAGCAAAATAATCATACAAAAAAGTTTGCACAGAAAGAAGTATAATATTGCTTCTTTCAGTCCTTTGCAGAAGCCCATGCTTGTGTACATTTTCAATGTATTGGCAAGTTTGTTGATTTTTTTCTTCTTCCTTTTCTTCCTTTTATATTTTTTGGATATTTATTATAAAGGATAGATCTCTGGGTCATGGGTAGGGGGACGGATACCAAAATAAATTAAAGGTATATAAAAAGGGACAGCTAGTTGGCACAGTGGATAGAGCACCAGCCCTGAAGGATCTGAGTTCAAATCTGGCCTCAGACACAACACTTTTTAGATGTATCAGACGCTGGGCAAATCACTTAATCCCAATTGCCTCAGCAAAATATATATATATATATATGCCTATTACTAAAGATCTATTAGATAGAAGGCTCCTTGAGGATGAGAACAGTGTCATTCTTCATCCATTTATCCTGAGTTATTTCAAAATTCCTTACTCATACAAAAATGCATCTAGGGAAATAGTTTATTTAGTAAATGAGTACTGAATGAAAAACTTTTTCCAAGAAAAATATTTTCCCCACTATGTTTATAATTAAATGATTATTACCTTTTGTTTTATTCTTTTTATGTTCACCTTTGTCATTGATACAAAAATATAGTTGTGAAGGTATTGAAGAACATGTGGAAAATGAGTGGGAAACACTTTTTTTTTCCTGGATGTGATGAGCAACTTTTGATCCTTGGTCTTCTGAACTATTTGCCTTGGGGGACCAAAAATTGTGGGTGCTAAAACTGGTGCCTAGTATTTTATGTAGAGATTGTCTTCTTTTCTCTCCTTTTTCTTTGTTGAAGAGGATGGTTCAGGCAGCTAGGTGTCACAGAAAATAGAGCACTGGGCTTTGAATCAGGAAGATTCAGCTTTATGATTTCATTCCCAACCCCAAACACTTATTATCTGTGTAGATCCAGGCAAGTCACTTAAGCCTGTTTGCTTCATTTTCTTCAGCTGTAAAATGAATAGGAGAAGGAAATGACAAATTCTTCCAGTATCTTTACCAAGGAAAACAGAAATGGGATCACAAAGAATCAGAAATGACTAAAATGAGTTTAGAACTACAAAAAAAATTATGAGTGGTCCAGAGAACAATGAAAAAGCCTTATAACCATGATTCACTATGTATAGATTACATTAGCACACTTTTGCTTCCATGTTTTCCCAACCTTGTGAAGATGAAACCCAAATTTAAAATATTTTTTTTTGTAAATATCAAGATCTAATTTATTTCCTTTTAAAATTGGGTCTGCATTTTAAACTCTTAGATAGCCTACAGATATGTCCAAATCAATATGAAACCCAGAAGACCTATTACAATTGATCACCTTTTTATGCACCCTTGAAGCTTCTTTTTTTTATCACATTCTGTACCCTCTTTGCGAAACAACCAAGTCTTGTCCAATCTACTTTTTCCACATTTCCAGGATTTAACCCTTTCTTTAAATTCACATAAATTTTATCCTAGTTCAAAGCTTCAAATCTCACCTAGACTATTCCATTAAGCAACTAATATATACTATGTTTTTCAGTCTCTCTGTTCCCCTGAACAATCTTTCAAAGAGCTACCAAAATTATATTATTGAAGCAAATATTTTTTTATTAAAGCTTTTTATTTGCAAAACATATGTATGGGTAATTCTTCAACGTTAACCCTTACAAAGCTTTCTGTTACAAATCCCCCCCCCAGTCCCCATCCCTCCCCTAGATGGCAGGAAGTGCACTACATGGTAATTATGTTAAAATATTTGACAAATCGAATATATGTATACATATTTCCACACTTACCTTGCTGTGCAAGAAAAATCATATCTACAAGAAAAAAAATCAAAGGAAACCTAATGCAAGCAAACATCAATAGAGAACATGAAAATGTTATGTTGTGTTCCACATTTCATATCCCCCTCTCTCTGGGTGTATATGGCTTTCTTTACTGAACAATTTGAACTGGTTTGAAACATTTCATTGTTGAAGAGAGCCATGTCCATCAGAACTGATCATCATATAGTCTTGTTGCCATGTATAATGATCTGATTCTGCTCATTTCACTCAGGGTCAGTTCATCCAAGTCTCTCCACGCCTTTCTGAAATCATCCTGCTGGTCATTTCTTATAGAACAATAATATTCCATAACATTCATATACCATAATTTATTTATCCATTTTACAACTGATGGGTATCCATTGAAGCAAATATTTGATTAGATCTCACATACCCCAGCCCTAAACTTTTGTGGCTCCTTATTGTCTATAGGACAAAACAAAACAAACAAACAAATAAACAAAATCCTCTGCCTGACACTTGGAACCTTTCATCATCTAGCTTCCATTTAATGCTTCAAGTTTGTTTTTGGACGGTTCGGGGAAGCATATTTTCCTTATTCCAATTCAACATGTTTTTTAATTATTTTCTGTTAATAGAATTCCATACCTATCATCACAAGAGGTTTTCCACTTATGTCATATTCTTCCCCCTCACCTCCACATTCTCTTCCTTTAAAATGCAGTTCAGGTGCAACTTATTACATGACATCATTTATAGTGCCCCAAAGTACTGATGCCCAATTACATTAGATTTGTAGTTAAATTCTCACTTGGAGATAAAGAATCTCTACCATTTGTAATGCTTGTGGTCGTTATGTCACTGAATAGAGAGTTACTTAGTAGCACAGAATAAATAATCCTTTATAATTTGCTTGAGTAAGTAACCCAGACAGTAAGTATTACTTACATGACATGGCTTGGAAATGTTTATACATATGTTATTAATTGATTGCATAAATATAAATCTGAATTTTCACTATGAGTTGACCAGATTATGCATATGGCAATGAATTTTTAAAGACCATTTAAAAAATCTTTTACTCCTATAAAGATGTTGATATACAATGATGAAGGATAGTCTGAAAAGAAGTAATTACACACTTTAAAAATCTATATAGTACTATAACATAAAACATTTTATTCTAATTTCTAAGCTGGCCATTACATTTTTTCTGTCATAGCAAAAAAAAAAAAGATTTGTAGTTGAAAGGAATCTTATAGAACATTTAGTTTAATTCTCATCATTTTACATATAAGCAAACATATTGGAAAAGTTAAATGGTTTATCCAAGGTTACACAACTAGTATTAAAACTGTGATCCATTGACTACAATCCATCTCCCTCCTCTAGTTGTTACATAACTGATTTTTCAAAAAAGTTCATGTCTTGAGAGGGAATAGATAGAGAAACTCTAACAGAATCAGGATAACTTTTATTTATGTTTCTCCTCTGTTCTATAGTGGATGTGTGACCCTTGATTCAATGTCTCGATTGCCCAAACAAGTTTTTAAGACTATAAGTTTCAAAACAATAACTGATATTAATTGTCAGAGGGAGTTTCCTTAATAAGGGGCTACTGATAACAATGCAATTACCATTACAAATAAATTATGTAATCATACATGTATGCATGAATGAAAACATATGTTTGTGTGTTTAAACAGTATATACATGTATACAATATAAAACACATATAAAGTGATTCATACACACATATGTGTGTACATATATAAGTATGCATGCACCTCTCTATCTATATGTTTATACATACATATGTGAAACACACACATACATGATAAAAATAGTATAATTATATAATAACACAGTTTTGTAATTTTATTATGAAATGTCATATAAAATATTCAATGTATTTAATATAATATTTTGTCTTTATATGTATATATGTGTGCATGTTCATACACAGGTGCAGATAAATATGTATTTATGCATATATTTATATATAATAATATTCATATAAACACATACATACCTTTTTATTCAATAGTTGGTTTATTATAGTATTTAATGAATGTATCATTTCACTGTTGTAAGTAGTCCCTCCATGTATACAGATATTTATTTCTTTATGACTTAGTTAATGATCTTCAACAGTTGCTACCACCATCAACTCTACCCATCCTAGAAATAAATCGCTCTCTTCCAGTCAATCTGGACCTGAGTCTCTTTAAACTTATGATAATTGGATTGCAAAAAACGTTGCTATGAGTCTTACATTGATTGAATAATTTATTAAATATTTTAATTGGATGTTTTAAGTTTAAACACCCTTCTGACAAATTGAATTCTACATTACAAATCCTGTGGACTAGTATAGTGGGGTGCTGGTGAAGTTTGTTCAAAAAGGAAAAAAAAAGTTCACTTATTGAGCTTTCATTCATAGTAGAAAAAAGTCTTATTCTCTTTCTTTAGTCCTGGCCAATAAAACTATTCTTCAAGTTTCCTGTCAGTCTCACATTAGAGTCTTCTAATGCTACTACTTATTACTAAGAGGCAGAAAGATCTTTTCTACTCCATTCTTGCCCAAGACAAAACCCTAAAATGACACAATCTATTGGCACCTGTCTATTAACAGCTTCTGAAGCAGCAGGGGAGATACTGAAAATATAGGTTGACTAATCTTTCAAAACTCCGATATTCAGGTTGACCTATTTGCCAGATTAATTTATACCCTACAAAATATGATAGTATGGTCCTTTCCATTTCATAGCTATTTTGGGCCATTTTTTCCATTTTACAGGTGAAGAAACAGTGACCCAGAAATTATTGCTGCCAAGGTAACATGGTATATCTGTCATAGAAAAATATTTTTCATACTATGAAGGTACTAAATAAATGTGAATTATTGTTATAATAAAGTAAACATATAGCACACATCCTTTTTTCTTTACATTGTTTTTCCCACCTCTGTCTTAATTCTTTAGTGTCTTGCTTATCCTGTTAAAACAAAGTAATAATAATAATGGTAACAATAATAACAACACAGAAGAGTTATTTATAAAAATCCTAAGCCCTCCTTAAATGTTCATTTTTAAAAAGGTACTCATTTACTAACTTAAAATAAGAAAATGAAAAAAATTTACAAACATTAATCATGAACTATAGAGAACATTTTCAGGAGCATAAATGAATACCATTTGCAATTTTAGTATAATAATCTATATTCCTCAGGTTTATCAAATAATTAAACTCCTTTTAATCCATTTTTTCTATTCTGTATTATTTTGACTAATACTTTTCACAAAAGTATTTTAGTCTTTTTTTTATCATGCCAGAGGCTGTCCAGCTCCTTTTAGTGATAATATATTGTTTATCCACATTTTTGTCTTATGCCCACCAATATATATATATATATGTACATATATATGTATATATATATATGCATGTGTATGTATGTATGTATATATGTATGTATGTGGAGGGGCAGTTAGGTGGCTTAGAGCACTAGACTCAGGAAGAAGTGAGTTCAAATTCAGCCTCAGATATGTAGTAGCTATGTGACTTTGGTTAAATTACTTAACCCTGCTTGCTTAAGTTTTCTCATCTATAAAATGACCTTAAGAATGAAATGGCCAAACACTCCAATATCTTTTCTGAGAAAACCCCCAAAGAGCCCATGTAGAATTAGACATGACTGAACAACAACAAAAATATGTATTTAAAGCAGTGTGACATAGAAGATAAAGGGACTGGCCAAGAAGTCAGGAAAATCTTGTCTTTCATTTTGTTTCCATTACCGATTATTTGCCTGAATCTGGGCAAATTGATGAAGTGCTCAGTATCCAAATCAACTCTTGAAGACTAAATTATAGAAGAGTTAGTGGAAGGAATTTCCACAGTAAGATTTCCTCCACATCTTTAAATCCCAGATGCAGGTAGATATGGCAACACATGCACACATATATGCACATACACACACGCACATACACACACACACCACCACCACCACGACCACACCACACCACAACATACCACACCATATATCATAATATAGAGGAAGCTGACTATGAATTCAGCAAGATCTAGGTTCCAATAGGATTCCCTTTGACTGATAATAGCTGTAAGAATCAAACCACTCAAGATATTTCTGGTTTTTCTCTAATAATATGAGATTATGAAATAGATCTTTTACTAGTAGAAGAACAGTTTGCTTTCCCACTAGAAGTTTCTTAAATGATTAAATCATAGATTAAGTTTAAATAATGAGAGAAAGAAGGATACTGACAGACAGAGTCATTGGATTTGTGATGGTCTGTACATATGTTATTGCTGTGTTTTTATAAGTTTATACCCCTTACTGAGTCCCTGTGGCCAAAAATTTTCATCAGTTCATTTCAAAAAGTTTCATCATTCAGAAACATTCTAATCATGGGCCTTTCTTAACGAAAGGCTAGTCTTTAGAAACAGATGTAGAGTCCATATTTGAAGTGCTTCCATGTCTCTTCCCACTCAATTCCTTTTTCCACTCAAGTGCCAAAGTGATTTTTTTTAAATTGAATGAATTGCCACATAATAACAGTCTAGTATCCCCACCCAGCACTCTCATACTGCCTTTCATATATTGAGAGTTTAATGCATACTTTTGATTGATCTGTAGACAATATTCATCTCATACTTATAACACTGGTTTTATGGAACTGAAAGTCTCCTTCTAAGTTGATTTCATCTAATATATTTAGAGAATAGACTAATAAATGGGGGAATAACATATGCAAAAGCACTCAAACATACATATTTCAATATCTATCTACTATTAGTTTCTACATTATGTACAGAAATAGAAAGAAAATAATAACCCAAGAAATTTTGATGGTTTGTTTTGATTAAAAATTTTTTAAAAAGTTTATTCATTCTCTTGGCCTAAATCCATTTTCATTTAATGTAGATAAAAGAAAATAAAGTTTATTGAACTATGAGGTTTTAATGTTTTTATTGTTTAAAAAAATAAAATCAACTTTGTTCTATGTCAATTCATTCAAGTTAATTGGGAGGAGAATTTAAATCTCAAAAGATATCAATTTTAGTAGCTATGATTTTAAATCCCTTTTTGAAATTACAATATATTCTTCTGTATATATGTTATATTTGTCTACTTTATCCTTCCTACAGGAATTCAACTGCATTGAAACAAAGGGCTGTTTTTTTTATCTTTATATAACTACCACCCAACAGAGGACTTGAACATAGAAGATGATTATTAATAAATGTGTGAAATGAAGTTTAAAAATAATTGGGAGTTACTGTATATATCTATGAAGTACAGAAACTGAGTATGAATTTTATGATGCTGAAATTCCTTTGACCCTAAAAGAAAAGAATGACCATATGCCTTCCCATCATCTAACTTTCCCTTTTAGTATCAAGGTTGCCATTATTCTCTCAGTCATTCAAGTTGGCAATTTTGGTAAACTTCAAGTCTTCATTAACACACTCCCTTCCTATCTAACCAATGACCAAACTTGTTTCTATCCTCATAAGACCTCTTTACTTCAGGCCATTATCTCTCATCTAGGCCATTATTTGTCTTTTAATTGGTCTCCTTGCCTCAAATCTCTCATAAGCCCAATCAATTTTTCACACAACTGCTAATGTGGATTTCCTAAAACATAGGTCTGACTGTTACCTCCTTACTTATAAATCTCAATTGCTATATTCCCCAAAGTCAAATAAAATTTCTTTGTTGCACTTTTATAAAGTCCTTCACAATTTGACTTCTATACACTGTATAATTTAGCCATAACAGCTTACTTATCATTGATTATATACCATACTCTATCTCATAGTTCATTGCCTTTACACTGACTGGGTTTCATGTTTGAATGTTCTCCCTCTTTCTTTCTACTTTTTAGAATATTTGACTTTCTGAAAATATTTGTTAAGTGACTAACTTTATGAGTTTATATCAACTCTGTTAAGTAATATGTATCTCTTTGATTATTAACAAGTTGGCTTACCCAATAAATTGCAAACTTCTTAAGGAGTTTTTATTTTTCCATTTCTTCAGCAAAGTGTGTGACATAGTAAATGCAGAGAGAAAGACAGACAGACAGACAGACAGACAGAGAGAAGTTTATAGAATTTTTTTTAAAGTTCTTGTTTGTTTTTTTGAATAAACATGGCAGAGCATACATTTTCTCCAATGCACATCAGGTCTTATTTTTTCATTCTACAAAATCATATGCATATGATGTCAATGTACAAAACAAAGAAAGTAGTAAAATCATAAGTCTAAAGCCTGAAAAATACAAACAAGTCAGACATATATGGGACATGCATGTGTTGTCCTCCCTCCCCCTACTGTCGTGCCTCTGATCTGTGAATCATTGAACTGACTATAAAATGAAATGTGATACAGAAATGATTTTGTATGTGTTCAAGTCCCGATGTCCATTGTCATGAAACATTGCATAATCTTAAATAATGTTATGATTTTAGTAAATATAAAAACCTGACATATTTATGAAATGATTAAAAACAGTGTATTATTAGAAAGTTTTAATTTTGTCAGTGTTATACAAATGAAATAAAATAGATTATCTCTCAATTCTATAATGATTTTGATTTAAAATTAAAAACATGTTTATAGGAAACCAAGGTGAAAATGAATATATGAATTTTTTATATCTGTTATATTTCTAGGGAAGCAGCATAGCCTGGAGTTTTTAACTAGTAAGATTTTGATTCAAATCCTTTTTCTGATATTTTCTAATAGTGGGATATTAAGTAATATACAGCCTTAGTTTGTCTCAGGCAAATCTATAGGACTTACAAACCAAATGATTTACCAGTTTTGAAGAACTTTTCCAAGACACACACACATAAATGCACATATACATTCATACACATTCACCTGTATATATACACATATGTATAAATGTGTAAGTGTAAATACCTACATATACTCTCAACTCAAGTCTCCAAAACCTTTTTGAAATATGATTCTATTACCACTGAGAAAGATTACTTCCCTGTACCTGAATGAAGAGTGTGGCAGAGTCTACAAGAATTGGAAAGAGGAAAGGTCTACACACATTTTCTATATGTGTTTGTATATATGTGTGTGTGTGTTTATGTATATATGAACATATTTGTTGAGTAGAAGCCTTATAACAAAGATAACCTAGGTTCAAGTCTTGTCTCTCATTTATAATGGCTATGTGATCCTAACCAAGTTATTTAACTTCTTTGTGGTCTAAACATCTAAGACCATAAATTGGTGCAGGGAAAAGCTGCTAATTTAAGTTGATAATAAGATATACTACATTAAGGAATTTAGGTATTATTTTATTCTTCATATTTTAACCCCAAAGCCTAGCATAATGATTGGCATATAGAGGGCTCTTAATAAATTATTTGATTGATTAAATAAAGTCACAGATTTTCCACTCAAAATAAAGAAGCTTTCATGGCATTCAAATTATAATCCTTATATGACCTGGTAAAACTGATGCTTTTGCATCTTCCATCTATAGTAGGGGGTCCTTCAGGTATTGCTCAGCTAAGATCCTTTGCAAATTCCTTGCATTTCTGTTTCTCTGTCTCTAGTGGCATATTTAGTTTAATATCAGTAAACCTAAAGAATCTATGCCCTGACCTTTGCCAGACCATTATGAAGCTAAATTCCAGATTTCTTTCTGGGGGTCACTGGAAACATTGAATTATTCTTTTCAAACCTTGTGTTTTAATCATAAACATTTGTTGACACAATGTATGCTTCACTGTGGAGAAAGTCTGTGTTGTGATGGGTACAGAGCTGTCTTTGGAGATAATGTGACCTGGGTCCAAGTTCAGTCTCTGATACCTACACTACCTCTGTGAATGCATATAAGTCATTTTATTTCTTAGCACTCTGTGGAGCACTTTAAATCTGTAATTGCAGAGAAAGTGGCAATTTTCATTGTTATAAATAAATAACAAGTTTAGACAGTTTTTATACCTGAGGGCAAAATCAGTTGATCCAATGAACTTTCAGGGATACAGCCAAGTCAATTAAAAAAAATGCCAATGTGTAATTCCTTTATTGGTCCAATTAAGTCATGTTAGTAAGCTCAGAATACATAGACACTGAATACTTCTATATATGCCATATGTTAATGAACATGCATGAGTGCATTTATATGGAAACGTGTGTATATATGTATATACTCGGATATATATACATATATATCTGATACAGAAAAACATTTATTAAGAATATTATATATATACTTATTTATAAATATGTGTATATATTATTATATCTCTAATAAATTATACTCATTTTATATATACATATACATCATATGTTTAAATATCACTTGTAAACATGTGCTAGTGATATTATGCAAGTATACATTTATGCATTATCTCTAATAAATGCTTGAGAAGTTTAAGGCAAGCTTGTTTATGGCTTTTGATTCTAGGAACCAAAATAAGCATTGACAAACTGAGACACCATCTGGGTGTTCCTTCCCTAGACACACTTCTACAACCCTCATGAGTTGTGGCCGAAATAAATCATCACCTGCTGACCAGCCTTTTGGTGATAATCTCCTTGGAATTCTCCTAGACTATTCCTCCTCTAACAGATACACAGTCGGTTGCTAGGCCAATGCTTGAAGTTCTTCCAGCATGGGTAAGATCTGGCAGATCTTGCATTTTCTTTCAGTCTCTGAAAATAAGGTCATCTTGTCACAATGAGGCAACAGAATTGATCTTAAGTAGAGGCATGCTATTAGTTTTATGTGATAACCTGGTACTGTAACCACAATCTCTAATGTTATTTATAATGGAAAACAAATTTGGAACTTCACATTATTAATATATATGTATATATATATGAATGCAAATCTCTTCTGAATAAATTGGGGACTATTTTTTGCTTTCCCTTAGGCTCAATATATTTTTTAAGTAAGCTCATAACTCTAGAAAGAGAAATATAAGAAAATAATAAGAAACTTTGGCCCAATTTTAAATTTTCTCTAATAACTGTGTGACTTAAGAAGTAAAAAGGCCATCCTATACTTGGATAACTTTCCTTTGACCTAGGATTGCAGCATACACAGTATGTAATATCACTCCTTGTTCACAAATACCTAGTGTATTGAGCATTAAGGGAACTGAGGATATCATTTTAAATTTAACACTAATCCCCTTAATTTTTAGGAATTTATTTTCTCTATCATTCTGTTGTAGCTTTGTTCAAATGGTCAGTTTTGTAAGTCTTTTTTCTAATTATCCTAAAGTTTTATAAAAGTTTTTAAAAGGTGACTCTGGGATATTCAGTCTGAGATTACTAAGATTTATTTAGTTGCTAGTTGACTGCAAAATGCCCTGATTGCTTAAAAATCTATGTGCCTTAACAAATAAACTTCCAAATGTATAGAATAAGTAATTTTTATTGAAAATGTCAAGACAGCTAAATAGATTTTTGCTGGTTGAATTTCTGAAAACTTATATGTTTGTGATATAAATGAATTAAGAACCAGTCTTTATTTATGCATTTCCATTTCACAGTATCACCAAAATAAGTTAGAGTTAAATAACAATCAAATTAAATGTCCATAATACATTGATATTTTGGAATTAAAAGCTTTGATTTCAATTGTGCTAAATAGAAAATAGTTAAAGCCAATGAAAATAATTCACCTTGGCATAGCAGAAAAAATACTGAATATGGAATATAGAATCAGAAGAATTGGGTTCAAATTTTACTTTTACAACTAAGCACTTCTGTTATTTTGGTGAAGTCATTTAAACTTTGTGAGCCTCAGTTTCCTGTTGAAACTGAAATGAATACATACATATCCAATTAGTTGTCAATCAGGATGCCAAAAATTATACTTACCTCATAAATAAATTGAAGTAAGTGAAGTCTAAGGTCACTTCCAGATCTAATGAAAAGGAGTTTTAAACCCAGTTATATAAGCCATTTTGCTAATAGTTGGACATTGCTTACTGTACCTTTTAGTAGACATTGTTAATCTGCTTTAAATATCAAAGCTGGCTCTATTGCACATGCTCAATATAGTGACTGCCTAATGTTGAGTTTCAGTGTGTTGCAAATGGAAACAACTGAGTTTTACAAACTAGATTTATAATAGAAATGGTAACTAAACCTTCATTATCATAGAAGACTCTAAACATGACACAAAAAGAATACCACAAGGCCACCTGATTTAGAACATGATAAACAGAAAACAGAAAAGTCAGCATATTTGTCACTAGGAACAAGAAAGACAAAATCGACCTGCTCTTTTGCTGTTTCATTGTTTTCTCTATAAGTTTTAAGACAGGCACTGAGATTTTAATGGCATAATGCCTAGAGGTATGGGGACTTCATTTTCAATCACTACCATGCATGTTTAAGAGATCAGATCGGCATTTTTGAAGAGATGCTTTTGTATATTAGGTATTTTGTTTTAAGTGCACCAAAAGGCCAAGCTCAAATTCACTTCTAATGAGCCATGTGTTAATGTCAACATCTCTGCTGTCCACTCAAATGCCAAAGAACACATCTGACTTTATAATGAGCCAAACAGTTGTCTCTTTATAATCTCAGTTTGCCTTCTGTTAGATATCTGTTTCCAAATTTTATAACACTGTGGTGGAGGTGGTATGTTGCTATGGCTAGAATCCAATCAAAGATGTAAAACCTTGCATATTTTGCCCAATTTTTGGCAAGTGTTTTTTGTTCTTTTTTCCACATAGAATAATGCTGACCCTGGTGACTCCAGATGGCATGTTGCCTGGTTTTGATCTATTTTGTACAATAATGGGGAAGAGATCAAAACCAGAAGACAGACTTCAAGCCATTCAGCCTGTGGCTGGATGTTTAGAGTGTGGGACACTAAAATGGACTTGCCAATGACTTACTATCTCTTGGGAAAGCTACCCCAAATTGTCTAAGTTTTTTTCTTTTACTCCAAATAGATTCTGACTATCATTTGTTTTTCAGTGACACTGATGGTGGCTCACATTTAAGTTTCATTATTTCTACTCAGCATTATTAAGGATTTAGACAATTTTAGAGTAAATAGTTTTGGAAGATAGTAAAGACTTCTCTCACTTAAGTCTTAATATCTTGATGGTGATGCAGGAGTGGGAAGAAAACTCTGGGGAATCTGAAAAAAATGGTTTATATAATTTATTTATTTTTGTTGCTGTTGTTGAGGCAATTGGGGTTAAGTGACTTGCTCAGGGTCACGCAGGGTTTATGTAATTTATACTCCAAACTCTTTAGTTAATGAAAAACCAAGTTTTAAGATGAGTTATCTGAATTGACAGCTTATTGATTCAGTTTTTACAGAAGTAATTGAGAAAAATCAGTCTTAATATTTATTATAAAAAGCATTTGTTCCATACATCTATACATGCATTTGTTGAGGCAAACATGCTGCTAAAGAAAAAATGAATGTCAAACACATTTTAGTCAACCAGAAATGAATAAAGTTTCAATGCCTTAGTTATTCTAGAACAGAAATCACAGATTCCTTTTAGAGAGATAGATAGACAAATAGATAGTAGATTTAAAAAATATATTATGAACATTTGAACAAAACAGTAACAAAACAAAATAGAAAAAGGAATCAAATTCCTAGAGAAAATGGATTTCATTGCAGAGAAAATTTGAATTTTTCCATGCAGTTGTGTCACTCAAATTTTCTTCCTGAAGAAATTAGACAGTAGACACCAAAAAGGATTTCATTGAAGCAGCTCTGGCCAGTGAAGCCTCAAGATAAAAAGAGAAAGAATTATTACACATGGAAAAATTTATTCTGGGAAAGAAAGAAGTATCCCTCCTCCTGCCCCAACACATGCCCTTCTACTTTGAAATAGGCTACTTTCCCAAGTCATTTCCCTGAATCAAGGTCTATGAGTTCCTTACTAATTATGACTTCAGTTTTCTGTTCTACTCTCCATAGTATAAAAAAAAATCTATAAGTTTACTTTGATTGAGTAAAATGCAAAATGTAAAAAGCTATTAAAGAGGGGAAATTAATGCAGATTAAGAGTTTATTTTTAGAGAAGCAGCTTGATTTTAGCCTTTGGTCTATAAAGGGATGGCTGTATTTTGCAGATTCTCTTGGAGAAGGGGGAGAAAGAAAAGAGGTTGACCATGTTTATTAATTCTATATTTAGAAACAAAAAAGTAACAATTTTGACCCACTGGTGTCCATACCATCCAGTATCTCTCCCTAATAAATATTTTGGAGATTTTAAGATCAGCCTGATACCAGGAATAAAAATAAACATTGATAAATTGAAATATCAAAAGGTAATAACAGTGTTATTTATTACTGCTATTGATGCCACTTCTTTTCTTTCTCTGATTTGCTTCCAAGTTTTGCTGTCTTTTTTGATGTTTATTTGTATTGCAGTTTATCTATTCCACCATCAACATCAGTCTTGGTTAGAATATGCAGTGTAGACAGTGATTTGACCAATTTTCTAAAAATTAAAACAAATAATTTTTCTTATTTAAATTTTATTTTATTTCCCTAAAATAAAATTTATGTAAGTAAATCAAAGATTATTTTTAATTCTAACTAAATAAGAATATTTAGATTCCATGTTGTTACTTTAGTTATGGAAATCAGTGAGGGAGTCTTTCAAAATCACCTCAGTTTAATTCTAATATTTCACTAATCATTTACCATATTCTGGTGATACAAAGATAAATAAGAATACAATCTATAAGCTAAATTTTCTTTTGTAAATAAAATAACAAAAGAGAAAACATAAACATATGCACATAATTGTGTGCATGTATGTGTATTTTATGCTTCTAGTTCTCTGTGTATATACGTTCTTTTGCCAATCTACACCTACTAATAAAAAGCAAATTTATTTATTTGTTTACACATATAGGCATAGATACCTGTATGTATAGATGTACAAACACTATAAACACCTTCCTTTCCCAAGCCTTTCCAAAATAAACAAACAGTTCAACAATCTGCCATGTGGTTCAGCCATAATAATCTGTGTGCTTATCCATCAAAACTAAAGGTAGTGACAATTTCTAACCATCACATGAGATTTTGTGATAGCATTTTAGTCCATATATAAAAATATCAGACTCAGATTTGAAACTTGAAGAATTTCTCTATTATGCTAATTATTATTTTTTATTTTATGAAAATAACAGTATCTTCAATTTTTAAAATTATATTATTTAATTTGTGGCAAATTATTTAATGATATTGAAGGTAATGATGGCAATGTTATGCACATATTAATATTTTCCTCTGGGAATGAATCTGTATAACATTGTGAGAGTCTTTAAAATCTACTTAAATGTAGGGCAGACTTTGACCCAGCAGTGTTTCTACTGGGCCTATATCCCAAAGAGATCTTAGAGGAGGGAAAGGGACCCACCTGTGCAAGAATGTTTGTGGCAGCCCTTTTTGTAGTGGCTAGAAACTGGAAACTGAAGGGATGCCCATCAATTGGAGAATGGCTGAATAAATTATGGTATATGAATGTTATGGAATATTATTGCTCTGTAAGAAACGACCAGCAGGACGATTTCAGAGAGGCCTGGAGGGACTTGCATGAACTGATGCTGAGTGAAACGAGCAGAACCAGGAAATCTTTATACACAGCAACAACAGTATTACATGATGATCAATTCTGATGGACATGGCTCTCTGCAACAAAGAATTGTCTCAAACCAGTTCCAATTGTTCACTGAAGAAAACCATATACACCCAG
>JAJPUD010015626.1:675-15247 GCA_023553655.1 Myrmecobius fasciatus | reverse complement strand
TTAATAAAATTGAAAATAAGAAAACTATTGAATTAATAAATTAAACTGAGTTGGTTTTATGAAAAAATCAACAAAATAGATAAGCCTTTAGTCAATTTGATAAGAAAAAGGAAAGAGGAAAATCAAATTGTTAGTCTCAAGAATGATAAGGGAGAACTTTCCTCCAATGAAGAGGAAATTAGAGCAATAATTAGGAGTTACTTTACCCAACTTTATGCCAGTAAGTTTGATAATCTAAATGAAATGGAGGAATATCTACAAAAATATAAATTGCCCAGGTTAACAGATGAGGAAATAAATTATTTAAATAGCCCCATATAAGAAAAAGAAATAGAACAAGCTATTAAGCAACTCCCTAAGAAAGAATCTCCAGGGCCAGATGGATTTACATGTGAATTCTACCAAACATCCAAAGAACAATTAATCCCAATACTATACAAACTATCTGAGAAAATAGGGACAGAAAATATACTACCAAATTCCTTCTATGAGACCAATATGGTGCAGATAGCTAAACCAGGTAGGGTGAAAACAGAGAAAGAAAACTATAGACCCATTTCCCTAAAGAATATTGATGCAAAAACATTAAATAAGATATTAGCAATGAGATTACAGAAAGTCATTCCCAGGATAGTACACTATGACCAAGTAGGATTTATACCAGGAATGCAGGGCTATTTCAATATTAGGAAAACTATCAGCATAATTAATTATATTAATAACCAAACTAACAAAAACCATATGTTTATCTCAATAGATGCAGAAAAATCATTCAAAAAAATCCAACACCCATTCCTATTAAAAACACTAGAGAGTTTAGGAATAAATGGGCTTTTCCTTAAAATGATTAGTAGCATCTACTTCAAACAATCAGCAAGCATCATATGTAATGGAGACAAACTAAAACCATTCCCAATAAGATCAGGAGTGTCACCATTACTATTTAACATTGTATTAGAAATGTTAGCTGTGGCAATAACACAAGAAAAAGAGATAAAATGAATTAGAATAAGTAATGAAGAAACCAAATTATCAGTCTTTGCAGATAACATGATGGTATACTTAGAGAACTCTAGAGACTCAACTAAAAAACTACTAGAAACATTTCACAACTTTACCTAAGTTGCAGGATTCAAAATAAATCCACATAAATCATCAGCATTGTTATATATTACCATCAAAGTTCAGCAGCAAGAGATACAAAAAGAAATTCCATTCCAAATAACGGATGATAGTATAAAATATTTGGGAATCTATCTGCCAAGGAAAAGTCAGAAACTATATGAACTAAACTACAAAACACTTTCCACACAAAAAAGATCAGACCTAAATCAATTGGAAAAACATTAACTGCTCTTGGGTAGGCCGAGCAAATACAGTAAAAATGACAATACTACCCAAACTAATTTACTTATTTAGTACCATACCAATCAAACTCCCAAGAAATTATTTTACAGATCTAGAAAAAATAGTAGCAAAATTCTTTTGGAAGAACAAAAGGTCAAGCATTTCAAGGGAATTAGTGAAAAAAAGGCAGATGAAGGTGGCTTTGCTGTACCAGATCTAAAACTATATCATAAAGCAGCGGTCATCAAAACTGTTTGGTACTGGCTGAGAAATAGAGTAGTCCATCAGTGACATAGGATAGTTTATCAGGGCAATCTAGGCATTAACTTTAACAATTTAGTGTTTGATAAACACAAAGACCCCAGCTTTTGGGATAAGTACTCACTATTCGGCAAAAACTGCTGGGAAAATTGAAAACTAGTGTGGAAGAAATTAGGGCTTGACCGACACCTAACACCACATATCAAGATAAGATCTCAATGGGTTCATGATCTCAATATAAAGAGTGATTATGTAAGCAAATTCGAGTAATGTAGTATAGTTTACCTCTCACACCTGTGGAGATGGAATAAATTTATGTCCAAAGAAGAGCTGGAACTCTTAATTGAACACCAGATAAATAATTTTGATTATATTGTTAAAAAGTTTCTGTACAAATAAAACTAATGGGGGCAGCTAGGTGGCGCAGTGAATAGAGCACCAGCCCTGAAGTCAGGAGGACCTGAGTTCAAATCTGCTCTCAGACACTTCCTAGCTGTGTGACCCTGAGCAAGTCACTTAACCCCAATTGCCTCAGCAAAATACAAATAAAACTAATGCAGACAAGATTAGGAGAGAAGCATCAAATTGGGAAATCATCTTTACATTTAATGGTTCTGATAAAGGCCTCATTTCTAAAATATATAGAGAATTGTCTCATATATATAAGAATTCAAGCCACTCTTCAATAGATAAGTGGTCAAGAGTTATGAACAGACAATTTTCAGATGATGAAATTAAAACTATTTCTAGTCATATGAAAAGTTGCTCTAAATCACTATTGATCAGAGAAATGCAAATTGAGAGAACTCTGAGGTACCACAACACACCTGTCAGATTGGGTAAAATGACAGGAAAAGATAACAATTAATGTTGGAGAGAATGTGGGAAACCTGGGACACTAATATATTGTTGGTGGAACTGTGAACGGATCCAAACATTCTGGAGAGCAATTTAGAGCTATGCTCAAAAAGTTATCAAACTGTGTATACCCTTTGACCCAGAAGTGTTTCCCAAAGAGATCTTAGAGGAGGGAAAGGGACCCACATGTGCAAGAAAGTTTGTGGCAACCCTTTTTGTAGTGGCTAGAAACTGGAAAGTAAATAGATGTCTATCAATTGGAAAATGGCTGAATAAATTATGATATATGAATATTATAGAATATTATTGCCCTGTAAGAAACGACCAGCAGAATGATTTCAGAGAAGCCTGGAGAGACTTGCATGAACTGATGCTGAGTGAAACGAGCAGAACCAGGAGATCATTATACACAGCAACAACAATATTACATGATGATCAATTCTGATGGACATGGCTCTCTGCAACAAAGAATTGTCTCAAACTAGTTCCAATTGTTCAGTGAAGAAAGCCATATACACCCCGAGAGAGGGATATGAAATATGGACCACAACGTAACATTTTCATGCTCTCTATTGAAGTTTGCTTGCATTGTGTTTCCTTTTTCTGATTTTCTTTTTTTTTTCTTGTAGATAGGTTTTTCCTTGCATAACTTGTCAAGTATTTTAACATTATTCACATGTAGTGGACTTCCTGCCATCTAGGGGAGGGGAGGGGACTGGGGGTCAAATTTGTAATGGAAAGCTCTGTAAAGGTCAGTGCTGGGGAACTACCCATACATATATTATACAAATAAACAGCATTAATTAAAAAAAAGAATATTTTCCCCTTGAATAACATGGCCTGAAATAGTAGGTGGCCCTCAGGTCATTCCTGCTTAGTTCTTAATATCAATCAGTAAATGAAAGTGGAAGAGTCTTTTATCTTGATCCACTTCAGATAGTTATCTTAATCATTAGAAGGTAGTTAAAATTTACATTAAAAAAAAGGGCTTTTTCTACTCATAATTATATGTATAGGACAATGCACTCTGTAGAACTTTGGTTTACCAAACCAAATCTTTGGTTTATAATTCTCTTGTTTCTCAGAAACAGACATGTTATCTCCCACAAAATTGCCTTTGATTTAGGTTACCTAGGAATTAGTTGAGTCCCAAATACAAATAAAAATCAAACCAGTCAACAAAAATGGCATGCCAGATCTGTCTGACCACATATGCACTGTTTCACAGCCAAAACCATATACTTCTTCAAAGAAATGAGGGAGGGATGCATTCTCTTCACCAAAGTAACTCTTGGTAGCTATGATTACACAGTTTTTACTTCATTTGGTTTACTTATTTGGTGATGTATATTATCCTTTTACATTATTATAGTCATTGTTATCTGCTTCTATTGATTTCACTGAGACCAGTTCCTATATCTTCTCATATTCTCTGCATTCTTCATATTCATAGTTTCTGAATTAATAATCACATTTCATTACATTTGTGTACTAATGTCTATTAGCCAGTTCTCAATCATTATACAATTGCTGTGTTTGTAACTCTTTGCTATGATGAAAAACTTACTTTGGTAAATTCTGTACATATAGGAAACCTTTCTATCTCTAAGCTCTCTTACTAAAGTGTGATATCTTGGGGGCGGAGCCAAGATGGCAAACTGTAGACAGTGTTCTCTGTGAGCTCCTGAGACCTTCCCTCAGACCCAGACAAATTGAGCCTCCGAACTAGTTTTGGAGTGAGAGCGCCACCAAACACTTGGACTACTACGCACTTCTATCAAATATCTACTTTGAAAAAACTCCAGAGAAGGTCAGTTTCAGGGGAATCGGTAGCTGGTAGCGATCAGATGCTAGCACTCAGCCAGGGTGGAAGTTGGGGCTGAGACAGAGCGACGGATTTTAGGCACCCAGGAAGTCCCTGCGAGATGCTAGGGCCACTTTGCTCTGCTTACGGGCAGGTGCTTTGGCAGATCTACCTTTGGTAAAGGGTGGATTGAGAGCAGCTGAAAACGTGGTCCTAGTGTGGATCTAGCCCAACCAGCCCCAGACCAGAAGTCAACTCGGCAAACTGCCCCCCAGGCAAATTGAAACAGCGGCAGAATTCCCTGCTGGTGACTGATGCCTCAGCTCAAAACCATGAGCAAGAAGCAGAAGAGAGCTCTCACCATAGACAGTTTCTATGGAGAGAAAGTGGGGCAGTCCCCAGATCATGAGATTCTGAAAACAATCCCAGATGAAGCCACATAGGCGGATATGAGCTGGTCCCCTTTTCAGAAGGCTTACTTGGAAGATTGCATTAAGAATCTCAAAAGAAAGCTAGAAGAAGATTGGGGAAATCAATTGAGATCAGTGCAACAGAGATATCAAAAACTGGAAAACAGGACTGGTGAATTGGAAAAAGACAACAATTCACTGAAAAACAAAATTGTTGAATTGGAAAAAGACAACAATTCACTGAAAAACAAAATCGGCAAAATGGAAAAAGAATGCATTGGACCAAGAAATTCAATTGGCCAGCTACAAAAGGAGCTAAAAAAGATAACTGAAGGAAATAATACTTTAAAAATTAAAATTGAACAAATAGAAGTAAATGACTCAATAAGACTTCAAGAATCAGTCAAACAAAAACAAAAACAAAATGAAAAGAAATAGAAGAAAATATGAAATATCTCCTAGGAAAAACAACTGACTTAAAAGTGTGATATCTAAATTTAAGTACCTTCACCCAATTCCTAGTACTTTTACAGAATGTTTGGACTTTATTCACGGTGGCCACAATAGTAACCTTCTCACAATTCTTTCTATATTCACTATTCATTCCCATTGTTTATCATTTTTCCCAATTGACTAGTTGTAAAGTGAATGGTTAGTTGTTTACATTTTTCTTATTATAGTAATGTAAAGCAAAATTTTACATAATTATGTGATTTGTAATTTTTTTTTATTTTCCCCTTTATTTCCTTTAATTTTTTTTTGTTTATAAAAGCTTTTTTTTTATTTACAGAACATATGAGTATTTTTTCTACATTTACCTTTGCAAAATTTTTCATTCCAAATTTTTCCCTCCTTCCCCCTACCCCTTCCTCTTGATGGCAAATAATCTAATACATGTTAAATATGCTAAATATATAATAAATCCAATATGTGGATTTCTATACAGTTATCTTAATGCACAAGAATAATCAGATCTAGAAAGAAAAAAAACAACTAAGAAGGAAAACAAAATGCAAGGAAATATTCACAGAAAGCATTAAAATGCTATGTTGTGGTCCACACTCAGTTCCCACAGTTCTCTCTCTGGGTGTGTATAATTTTTTCATCACTGAACAATACGAACTGGTTTGCATCACTTCATTGTTGAAGAGAAACATGTCTATCAGAATTGAGATTCGTAATTTTTTAAAACAAATGTGCATTCATATATTTTGATCATTTATCCATTAGGCAAAGACAATTGGTTTTGCATACACAATTTCCCAAAGGTCTCTGGATAGATTTAAGCTATAATGGTTTAAATCTGCTGGGAAGCCTTTGGGACCTTGTGTTTGAAATAGTTCTCTGCATATTTTGAATAAATTTATTATTCTTTATTTTAAGCATGAGACAACAATAACTCAGTACCTTAGAAATAGTGGACAAACTTGAGAATGTGATCTATTTTTCCTTATTTTATCATAAACAATTCTATATCAGTTTAGATATGGCCATATATAGGCTACATCTACTTTTTATATGTAGTTTTAGTATCACCTCTTGCCAATGTCTTTGTGTGGTCCACTGAATTTTAATACTTTATCTCTTCTGAGAATATTTTGTATAACTTTGTAAATATTTCATATTTATTCATCTCTATAGCTGTTGATTCCAAAAATAGACTGAAATCTCCTTAAACCCTGGGACTGATTCTTTTCTTTTCTTTGTATTTTGTATCCCCAGTGATTGTCACATATTAAGTGTTTAATAAAAGTTGGTTGATTGAACTAACATTGAAAAAATGTGGTTAGATGACTAACTTTAAAAACTGTTCTAATTCTAATATGTGATATAAAAAGAATGAGTATTTTAGTGATCTACAACTATCTTTTCTTTTTCATTTTTGTAGATAAAACATAGTATAACCTATGTGAACAATTTAAATGAAATAATTCTGATTTATCAGCATGGGAAGTTTCAATTATGGGTGTTGTTTCCAATCATACAGATTAAATAATTATATCTGACTTTAAATAGTTAAATCCTATACCTAAACAGTGAAATGTTTAAATGATTTCTCCAGAGCCAGACAGCTAGTAAATATAGATTGAGATTGGAACCCATGTTTTCCAAACACCAGGTCTAGCACTATCTACTACCCACCATGAAAACATAGCTGAGTATAATATGTATCTTGCCAATCTTTAATTTATGTTGACTACTTGATAAACCAATATTAATGCAATATAAAATTAATGACCTAGGGTAAACAACATTCAAATTATAATTCAAAGTTATTATTCAGGGTCTATAAATTCAAGTTTTCACTATCATGCTATATGATCCCTACTCAGAAAAAAAGTGTATTTTATTTAAAAAGTTCAGACTTATTTTCTGGAGATTTGGATCTATAGAAGAAAGAAAAAGAGAGGCAGGGGTGAGGGTGGTAAGACAGACAGGCAGAAAATAGAGATAATAATTGAATATGCAAATGAGAAAAATATAACTTTCTACTTTCTACTCTTGAGTGGGTACATTTAAATCAGCTTAAATGTATATCTAGAACTTCAATGAAACTATAAACTTAAAAGTGAAATGTGAAAAGGAATAATGGCCTTTTTATTTTATTCTATTTCCTATTAATTTTGTTTATGTTGTCATGCAGATTTATTGTTCTATGATGCCTACCTCTTGTGAAGTTTCTAATTACTTTGAAGCTAACTTTTAGTATATGAGAGTTCTGAATGAAAAGAGAAGTCACTAATATCCATTCAGATACTGCTTCCTGCAAGTCTTTTTGTTTTGTTTTGTTTTAGGTTTGGGTTTTTTCTTTGTTTTTGAGGGGCAATCAGAATTACATGACTTGTTTAGGGTCACACAGCAAGCAAATGCCAGATTTGAACACAGGTCCCCCTGGCTCCAGAGTTGGTGCTCTTTCCACAGTACCACCTAGTTACATCCTCCATTCCCTATCATGTATATTTAAATTAAGGTTTCAGATATATTTTCAAAATGCTAATTTAATTTTGCAATTTTTTTCTAAATAAATGAAGAACTTTGCAGATCCCTTATACTCTTCAAAAGTCTTGATACTTTGATTCAAATCATCATTTATTAAGATTACCAGAACAATATGAATGATATTTATAAGCATTTGGCATTTTATGCAGTTAATAAAAATTGTAGCACACTGTGGTTTCATTAAAACTGTTAAATGTTCATATATCAAATGCAAATACTTCCTGGTGATGGCTCACATTTTAAAATTTGAAATACACAAAAACTGCAAGATCATGACTTGACTGGAATAGCTCAAAGTTCATTCATTGAATACTAGATGGTTCTTATTCCCAGAAATTATAAAGTCAAGGACAACTCCATCTTTCCTTCTTCAGTATATATATGTGTGTGTGTGCGTGCGTGTGTGTATGTGTGTGTGTATGTGTGTGTTTGTATGTATATATGCATATATAAAGCAAATTATAACTTTAAGTTGTTGGGGTTTTTTTCCAGTTCAAATATTTTAAACCAAGAGACTCTTTGGATTCTATTTTCCAAGGAAAGACCATATAGGGCCTGTTTATCAAACAAATATTTAACATTGTATAAAGACTATTTTCTGGAATCATTCTAAATTCTAAATTTATAATTAAAGAAAAGCCTACAATGTAAAAGAAAAATTTCACCGTTACTCTGTGATAAACATCACAGAAATATCATTGAATTTTAAAGACATGTTATTTTTAAATTTTCAAATTCAAGATGTTGACAGTCAGATCAGGGCAAGATGGAACATTTAATTTTTTTTTTCTATTTGGGGCTTACTTTTCATTCTTATAGGGAAACTCCATGTGTGAAAGTACTGACCATTAATGTAGATGTACAACTCATCTCTAACTTATAATAACAGAGAGCTATTTGGAAACACCAAGAGGTTAAATGATTTGTCTTTAACCATATAGCCATTATATATATATATCAGAGCCAAGATACAAACTTATATCTTCGTGACTCCAACACCAATACTTTATCTACTATGCCAGATTTGTATTTCAATTCATTTTAGTACCATAATATTTTAGGATATTTTCAGAGTTGTATTGCTAGGGTCATAACTTTTGACTTTCCTGATTGATGCTTCTTTGAAATGATATATTGAGTTAAGAATACATTAAGAAATATATAGTTCCTGTATTTTCTTTATATATTCACTCTTTTATGCCATTAATTTGTCAGTTTCCATATGTGTATATGCATATGTATGCATTTATTTTCCCCCAATAAAATTTTTAACTGTGTAGCAATTTCAAAATCAATAAGTACAGCTGTTGGAATAGAAATAGCTTTAGTAGGATCAGTAAGTTAACATTAACATTAGCCTCTGTCCTGACATTTTTCAGATGAATTAATGCTTATTCTTCTCTCCTCTCATGGGAAATGAGATTTTCTGCTTAAGTGAATTTTTTTTCAGATACCTAAAGAATATTCAATTTATTTTGAATTTTTTAAAGTAATCATTTTTGATGCAAATACTTTTACTAGGCTTTATTTAGTAAGCTACCTTTTCAGAAAACTAGAGACTGAGTATATTTAAGTAGTCTTATTTACTCAGTGCAATAATTATGAATATCCTATCTTATTATTCTTTAACAGATTTATCTTTCTTTATTGTACTATATATCTTCTTCCTCCCTGACTACACTTTCGTAAGGATCAGCTTATATCTTTTCTCTTCTTATCCCTTATGTCTCCGAGTTTTCTCATTCACAGATTCCCTTTTCCAGTTTTGACAAATATAGTTTTATTTTGCTTAATTTGCTTTATAGATGAACTTTTTCTATCATATTCCCTTTTTAGTAAAGTTATGGCAGTACTTCCAAATATTTTGGTAAAGGTTGCAATAACCAATCAATAAATAATATCTTATTTAGTTTGAATATTAGTATGGCAATCTTTAGTACTCCCTCTTCACTTTCAATTGTGTTCACTCTAATGTATTGTGGTCTAAAAAACCAAGATGCTTAAGGTTGTTGCTACTCTTAATTAAAGAATAATTGTTACTCTTAATTAGAGAGCAATTGAAGGACCTTAATTGATATTAAATTAAATATAAAACTTTAAATTGGTCAAGTTAGAATGATTATTTTATTACATTGCCTCAATCTAATCATGAATAATGAGTATATAACTTTTCTTTTTAATTTGTATTTTGTATCAATGATCCAAAGCCTAAACATACCTAGATATTTTGGATATATTGCTCTCAGATAATCTGTGTATCTTTGCAGTTATTTTGCAAAGAATTGATTTTTAAAATTTTTAGTAGTATCAAATTTGCATTTCTGGTGAATTTGTTTTCTGTTCTGCTGCTTTGTTAAAATTATAAATTGTGACAATTATATTCTTTGTTTATTCTTTTAAGTTTTCTAAATAAGCTAACAAGACAGCTACAAATATTTTCTCTCCTCTTTTTAGATTATTATCGCTTTAATTTTGTTCTTTTTTCTTCCTCATTCCTACAAGCAGACCTTTTAGAAATTAAAAAAAAATAGTAAAAAAAAGAGACAGCCTTTCTTTACTGCTATACTTGTTGCAAAATCTTTAAATTACAAATAATACTAGCAGATAATTTGACTGAGTGCCTCATGAATTTTCCCAAGAGTTTCCCCCCCTCCCCTCCCACCTCTGGTCATGCCTTTTAGAATTAAAAAAAATGTGTGAAAGATGCTGCCCCACTGTCTTTGTTTTTAATGCATAGCATGTCATTTGGGCCAGGTTAAGCACATTTAAAGACAACTTCCTTCATGCCTGGAAGTTTTAGAAGTAGTTGGATAATCATTTAACAGATATGTTGATGTATATATTTGGTGAAGAATCTTCAGACTCTAAATTCTGTGATTCAGAAGCAAAAGGGATCATGTAGCTTAACTTTCTCATTTTATACTGTAGACAACTGACGTGCAAAGATGAGTCTTGCTCAGATTCCCTCAGATAATAAGTAGCAGAGGCAGGACTAAAATCCTAGTATCCAAATACCCAAACCAATATATTTTCCTTTGCAATATAGTGCCTTTCCTAGTGGAACTTTGAATTCTTTGCTAATATGATGTGTATTTGGAATTTTATATTCAATCAATTCTAGTAATTAGAGATATGGAGATTTTATCTTTTGGGAAATGGCTAGGGAAAAGGAGCTCTCAGGAGAAAAATAGAGTGTTATAATGTCTCAGAGTGATGTGAGGATTTCATTGTAGAAACATATATCTGAGGAAAATATTTTTAGTTGACTTTCAGTATTTATTTGTGTTTAGTGATGTTATACAACTTAGTGATCCTATCCAACTTAGTGATCTTATCCTACTTCTTCATTTTCATAGTAGGGTGATATACTCATGGAACAGAAGAAACTTGCCTAAGATGATAAAAAGTTAGTTAGTGGCAAAGCCCAGATCTGAATCTTGTATTTCTGAATCCAGTGTTCTTTTCACTGCCTAAGTCTGCAAAAAGTATATTCTCTCTAAAGAGAATATCTGGATGTGTATTAAATAAAATCTTAAATACTACAAAGGTCTGGAGGCATTATAGACTGTATTAATAGAGAATGTAACTATTAAACATATTAAAGTTTTATAATGAACAATTTTAAAATAAATTTGACATATTTTTATTTAAACTTTTTTGAAGGAAGGGATTAAATAGCAAAGATGTTGAAATTATAACTCAAAATAAACACTTTGTTAAATTGGCAAGAATCTTTGACTCTTCATGTGATGATGACTTTTTCCTCTTCCGCAAAACATTGTAGAGAATCAGTGTGGCAAAGAAAATAATCAGTCTTATAATTAGACATTCTAGGATTCAAATCTAAAATCTGATATACATTAATTGCATGACCTTAGATAAATCAAAAAATCTTAGTTCCTCAAAGAGCTTTCTAAATTTACAAACTGAAGAACAGTTTCTGATCTGCATGACATGAAGAAATTGTTTTCAACTCAAATTCCCAAGACCAAAAAAAAAGGTCTGAAATGGTACAAAAATCAACTTCATAATGACAGGGAATTAAAAATAAAATCTTACATCAAGAACTCACTATGTTTATATTAGTTACATTATTAAATACAATAATTTTTGACCCTCATATTTCTTTCACCAAGAAAACACAAATTTATTAAATAGCAGGAAGATAGCTTTTAATGTACAGACTGATGTTAAATAAACACTATTTGCTTTAGTCCTAATTCTATTATTTTATTAGATGGTTATCTCATGTCATTAGTGCTCCTAGATAATTTTCACTTTATGAAATGAGGGCTGAATAGAGGCAGCAAGCCAGCCTAACGCTCCCAAAATTCCCTTCCAAACAACTTTAAAATAATGTGTCAAATAATTTTTCTACAGTATAACCAGGAAAGGGGGAGGGTGATACATTTTTCCATTCCAAGACAGTTTAGGAGGTTAACATAACATAAGTTGGAAGTAGACCCACAGCACGTGTAGAGACAATAGTAACACTGAGCCTTGGAGGTAGTACTAACAGTAACAACAAAAGCTTCAGAGCTCTCACGTCAGAGATGAAAATGGTATTAAATAATAAGTTATAAAGAGATTATACAGGATCCTAAACTGAATTCAAGCCACTCTCATCAATAGTGATTTAGAGCACCTTTTCATATGACTAGAAATAGTTTTAATTTCATCATCTGAAAATTGTGTTTATATACTTTGACCATTTATTGATTGGAGAGTGACTTGAATTTTTATAAATATGAGGCAATTCTCTATATATTTTAGAAATGAGGCCTTTATCAGAACCCTTAAATGTAAAGATGATTTACCAGTTTATTGCTTCTTTCCTAATCGTGTCTATATTAGTTTTGTTTGTACAAAAACTTTTTAACTTAAATTAACAAAATTGCCTTCCGGGGGTGGAGCCATGGTGGCGGAGATCAGACAGGATTCTCTGTAACCTCCTCTAACCTCCCCTCAAACCAACAAAATATGAAGCCTCTAGACTGATTCTGAAGCAAAAAAATCCACAATATCCGGAGAACAACATGATTCTAGAAGAAGATACTCTGGAAGAACCTCAAAACAGGTCTGTTTTAATGGGGCAGGGGGTGGCCTACTGAACCCAGACTGCAGCACAGGGAGACCGGGGCAGGGAGCTGGAACAGGAGTCAGAACAGGAGTGGGAGCGTTGTGCTTTTCACACACCTGGGAGTCTTCTGCGAGCCTCTTGGAACAATTTGTCCTGATTGTGGGCAGGTGGTTTGGAGGGTCAGCCTTTTGAGGGGGATAGATTGTGAATCACTGAACCCCTGATGAGCATCAGACCTAGCTGCCATTACACAGCACCTTAAAGCAATCAATCAAACAACAGGACTGATAAGCACCAGAAATAATTCAATCAGTGGAGCTGCCCAGCCCCCCCCCCCACATAATTCAATCAGCTGAACTGCCCAGTTCCTGAAATAACTCAATCAGCAGAAATGCCCCAGGGCAAAATAAAGCAGCTGTCCCACCTTTGCCCTAAACAGACCTCACACCTTTAAAAAAAATGAATAAAAAACCAAAAAGAGGTCTCACCATAGACAACTTTTATGGAGAGAGGGAAGAACAGACCTCAAATCCTGAGGCCCCTAAAGGTAAAGCAACTCCAGAAAAAGCCCCAAAGGGAGACATAAATTGGTCTCCATGTCACAAGGCTTTCTTTGAAGATTGCATAAAAAATCTTAAAAGAGAGTTAGAAGAAACATGGGGAAACGAAATGAGATCACTGCAAAATAAAATAGAAAAAATGGAAAAAGAATGCAATGAACAAAAAAATGTAATTGGTCAATTGCAAAAGGAACTAAAAACAGTAACTGAAGAAAATAAGACATTAAAAATTAGAATCGAACAATTGGAAATTAATGACTCATCAAGACTTCAAGAATCAGTTGAACAAAAACAAAAAAATGAAAAGATATAGAAAAACATGAAATATCTCCTAGGAAAAACAACTGACCTGGAAAATAGATCTAGGAGAGACAATCTAAGGATTATAGGGCTTCCTGAAAGCCATGATGAAAAAAAGAACCTGGACACTATATTCCAGGAAATCATAAAAGAAAACTGCCCTGATATTTTACACCCAGAAGGCAAAATACTCCTTGAAACAATCCACCGATCACCTCCTGAAAGAAACCCAAAAATCAAGTCCCCCAGAAACATCGTGGCTAAATTCCAGAACTATCATACCAAGGAAAAGATATTACAAGAAGCCGGAAAGAAACAATTTAAATGTCGGGGAGCTACAATTAGGATCACACAGGACCTAGCAGCTTCTACTTTGAAGGATCGAAGGGCCTGGAATCAGATATTCCGAAGGGCAAAGAAACTTGGATTACAGCCAAGAATAAGTTACCCAGCTAGAATGAGCATTATCTTCCAGGGAAGAAGATGGTCATTCAATGATATAGGAGAATTTCACCTATTTCTACTGAAAAGACCAGAACTGAACAAAAAATTTGATCTACAAACACAGAACACAAGAGAAACATAAAAAGGTAACAAGAAAAAATAACTCTTGAGAACTATATTTATGTTATAGATACTTATAGAATGAGGGTTGATTTTATGAATCGATTATTACATTATGATTATGATATGATTACTGTGATTTTATGATTATTACCATATGATTACTGTGATTTTATGATTATTATTATATGTTTATTGTGATTTTATGAATCTTATGATATGATAAACTGAAAAAGAAATTAGAGGTAAAAAGGGATAACACTGGAAGAAGAGGAAAAGGAGGTAAAATAAGGGAAATTACATCACATGTAGAGGCAAAGAAAACCTATAATGATTGAGGGGAGAAAAGGGAGGGGAATGAGAATTGGGTTAATCTCCATCTCATCAG